>JASDQU010735157.1:8162-25658 GCA_032191745.1 Picea mariana
ACATATTCCACATGAAGAGGATCTGAAAGTTTCTTCTAGTAGTCCTTATGAGAAGATAAAAGAGATCAAATAATCATGGACTACATTATATGAATAGAAGACATTGTAGCCAAATATCAAAGAATTTTTTGCATGTTTATCATTAGATCCTTTGTGCAACAAAAAGTGTGATGAACAATTTTCAGAGGATCTTCATGATTTGACAGTCAAAGAGAGCCAAGGAGACAAATATTACATCAAATCTTGCTTCCAAACTATCATTGGGATGTAGTACCCCTCCATTCCTGAACACTTCTTAGCATCATCTCTACAAGAGTAGTTGACATCTCATGTCCAGGCAACCATTAAGGTATATTTGTCATACTTGGATGTGGTTACATTTGTAATGTTGTTACGCATATGGCTTCACCAAAAATACTCCTACACTTTATAAAAGGTTTCCTTTTTCCAGTAGGGTAGGATAGTAAGTGAATAAATAAATTTCAATAAATGTTGCATATAATTATTGGTCCAGCTCAAAGTGCAATGTAACATCATTTTCATGTTTTTATGAATAAGAGGGGAATGCCAACAATTGACAAGGAATATTTTTGAAAAGGAGATCTTTGTTCCCACACTCGATCTCTATTCCTATAGAATGTTTATGTTGATATTGGATTTGTTGTAGATGTGCATGATGGAAAGGTTGATCTGATGGTTTTGTACAAGTCAAAATCTTCAGAAAATTTACAGCCAACAAACATCTCAAGAGAAACAATAGTCTTTGCTAGCAACAACACTTTTCTTTTCTGGTACTGGAACTGCATAGTGGGTACTAGAAAGCATGTAGATGCATTTTTGTATTTTTCATCATTTGAAAAGGTCTATATGATAACAAGAAATATATAAACAGTTTCCTAACATCTCATATGATTTGTTTAGTTCCATTCATGCAACCAAGATTCCATTTCACTCAGGTTTGATCAATTTTTAGAGTTCAAGAATTCATATCATAACATCTTTCTTGAGCACTTAGATTTCTTGGATGGTCTTCAAAGATCAAGTTCCTTAAAAAAAACTTAGAATCCAATTCATGTATGTAATTATCAACTCCAGAGAACTAAGGTAACTTGAGGTAAAGAGTTTTATAATCCTTCTAATCTATTGAACATGAAGGAAATTTTTCATAAAAACAACATTTTAATCTTTTTATTCCCTATATTATCCTATATACCACTTATCATTGTAATTTTACCCCATCCTTTCTTCTATTATTTCCTCTCCTTTACATTATAAACCCATCTTTACCCACTCCTACTTCCTTGTAATATTATCATTAACCATGACCTTCTGATTTATACCTTGGAAATTTAGCATTGTTTCTTCCTTTGTCCTTCTGTCAACATCAACAATATTGAATTCTTGTAGAAATTTACAACTTTCCTTCAACATTTCCATTCTAAGCTCGCTACTGGTATTAGTATGTTACTTCCACTATTTCCTCGGAGATATTGGTGGGGTTTGAGGCATACAAGCCTGAAGTTTATGCTGCACCTCCATGAGACCCTTCTACATTATATATTTTTTCATAGATTGTACGTTCTAGTACAACAATCCTTGTTTTTATGATGTACTTTATTATTATAGTTGTTGTTGTGTTGGGAAAATTGGAGTAGTATGTGGAAACTGCAAGCTAGCATATGTATAGTGTTCTTCTAGCCTCTAATTCTTCAATCTCATGTTAATGTCATGCTCCGATCCTTCTTCCTTTTACAAAACCTCCCATAGAGTCGAATTTCAAACCACATTATTATGTAGAAGTGTTGGCTCAGATTCATCAAGAACTTGATTCTCCTTCCAACCATGGAAAGTTAGACCTTTATTTATTGCAATCTCAAGTTTTTAGGGGGTTTGATGAAGTGAAATCGCTCCAGTGGAGTCTCCAATCTGTATGGAAACATGCTAGTACTGTTCATGAGAATATTTTATGCATCTTGGATGAAAAATGAGAAATGAGGGGATGATATGATTAGTGACTCGCTTTCTCAGTGTAGAAAATGCATGCAAAAATTTACTCCCTTGGATATTATTTCAGAATTTTCACCAAAAGCTACTTCAAATGATTCCTCATACTGTCCCATTTCAAAAAACCAGGAACCTCCACTCCAAGGTGGCTCTACTTCAGATCCTTTTTTTTTTTCCAGATATCGTTGTCTTCCACAATGGAGAGGATGAAATAGTATGTAATGCGAAGACAATTTCCATAATGTCTGCTCCCTTTCATGCCATGTTGAATGGATGTTTCATAGAATTATGAAAAAGAGATATACATTTTTCTGATAATGGTATTTTTGCAAGAGGCATGTGTGCCATTTATAAATTTAGTGAAATGGGTAAACTAAGTGATGATCTGTCACCGAATGTCTTGTTAGATATCTTGGTTTTTGCAAGAAGGTTTTGTTGTGAGAAATTAAAGGATGCTTGTGACAAAATTCTATCATATTTTATTCATAGTGAATAGGATGCAATAAATTTTATGGAATATGGTTTGTAAGAGGGTTCTCAAGTGCTTGTGGCATCCCGCCTACATGTAATTTGTGTGAACTTCCTTATTCTTTACATCATGAACAAGTTGCAAAAATCTTTTACAATAGTGACATGCATAAGAGGTCAATACTGGAAGGTAGTGCTTCATTTGCTTTGTATTATTTTTTAAGTAATGTTTCTATCAAGGGTGATTTGAAATCAAATAAATCCCATTTTTCCTAGAATTCTTAAGAGAGTGTGCGATGACTAGTAGACAAAAAGCATTGGTTGTCCATTCGCTGGGTTGTGTTATACTTGTAAGAAGAGAGTATGATGAGGCCAAATGGTTATTCAATGTAGTTGTAAAAGAAGGCCATGCTTACTCTCATGCAGGACTTGCAAGAGCAAAGTATGAGGATACAAGCATGTATCCTATAATGAAATAAGTACTATATTATTTTCCTGTAAGCAGTTAGGTTGGATGTACTAATAAAGGTATTTATATTGTTATGGGAAAGAAAAATGGATAGACTTGGAAAGAGCAATAGCATTGGATCCAACTCTTACATATCCATTTATGTATTGAGTTGCAATATTAATGAGAGAGTAGAGTGCACATGCTACATTGACAGAAATCACTTGCGTTTAAGTTTCAAGTTGACACTTGATTTCCTAGAGCTCTGAGCCTGATTTTGTTTGGCTCTTCAAGATTATAGGGGTGCATTGTCTAATATTCAAGCAGTCTTGACTTTAAATAAAAAATATATGATTCATGGAGGTAGTGTGTTTGTCATAATAGAAGACAAAATGAAATATACATTGGTTGTTTTTTTTGTTGTTGTTTAAATGCTCATTTTGATGGCTACAATTATCCATGCTCCTTTGAAGTGATCTTAAATCACCACATGTTCATGTGTGATGATGCATGGACCTTTAACATTCAACAATGTACAACTCAAAATGCATTTTGTACTGCAGGTCTTCATTGGAAGTATGAACAATATAGAGGATGCATTTATGACAATTTAGGTGAAGATTCTGAGGAAAATCTAGCAGTGAAAATATATATTGTTGAGATTGAATCAACGAAAACAAAATTTGAAACATATTCTATAGTAGACATTAGATATGGAAGTAAAGTTGGAAAATATTGGGAGGATTTTATAGTGAAAAGATTCTGAGAAAAAATGGTCTTTGGATCCTTTATTGGCACGAGGACATGAAAACCCTCAGGAGTGGGGGAGATGTTGGATTGCTAATTTGACATCTTTTACATCATTAGATGGTCTCCTTTTTTATAGTTTTACCTTATCCTTGCACCTGATTACTATGCCGATTATCATATCTACCCATTCTTATGAAGCTAATGTGCCTAACAAGCTTGATGTTGTTAATATTTACAATTTCCTTTGTTTTTAGTAAGTTAGAAATGGATTAGACTAATCTTGTTGAAGACATATGTTCTTAGTTCACTTCTGATACTCAACCTCCATGATAGAAAGATCTACACATCTCCAGGGAAAATTTCGGAACTTGGGTTTTCTCATCGGGATCCTTGAAGTGCTGTGGTGTTCATCATATCGCACCTAGGTCGAACGTGGAAAAATATAACCTATGGTCAAATGTTCTCAGTCAAATATGTGTCAAATTAGAAACAATGATATTCTTTTGCAATTTCTAAGATGATGAAGATGAATCTAGAAAATCTAAGACATGGGTTTTGTGTAGAACACACCCATTCAATGGATTCACAACTGGTTTCCTTAAGAAGTGCATGGTGAGGGAGATATGGATGATTTTCTAAGAAAAATATTCCTATATTTTATATTGCAATTGTCTTCTCCAATGTTTTAGCCAATTGGATGTGCCCAATCAACAAGAAGGATAAATCAATCTATTCTCATCTCTGTCATGCTATGAAAAATGATTTGTAATCAGATCTTGAGTTATCTCTACAACCAATATCCACAAAAAATGAGATAAAAAATATATTGTAAGCTATTTGTATTTTGATAGTTCTGATCTGAGGGAATTAGTTTTGATCCACCCCATTGCTCTTCTTTGTATATATTCACAACCATAGAACATAAAACGGGGAGGAGAAAATTATTGTAAGAGGGAGTAGAATCCATGCTTGGGTACTTGTAATCTCTGAATTTCATTCCATGATAATCAAATGATGATATTCTATTACTTTTCTTGAGTGCTCACTTAGTCTGTAAATATTTCCCATGACATGTGCCAAGCATGGCAGGGCCCCCATTCTAGCATATGTTGTGTTTCTTTCATTTACTTTTACTTAACTAGACCAGTTTTTATCTCCATTTAACATTTCAATTGTTAGTTATGTTTTTCATTTGAAGTCTTCTACAAAAACTAATTATTGTTGAAGACTGAAAAACTAATTTTCTTCATGAGTGATCACAAAAACCTTTGGGAAAGCCTCTGGTTTGTGCCAAGACAACATTTCATTAATCCTCATCCAAAGATGTAATGTTTATGTGGTATAGTCTGGTTTGTGTTCCGTTTGATTTCATTCTAAGATTTGAATTAGTTTTCTAATACTTCTTTGGTAGGACATGATAGGCTCTAATCATGCATTTCCTATGCTTGCATCTCAAATTTTACGCTCCCGGATTGATGATTTAATGCTTGAAATTTATGCATATAAATAACCCAACAATATCCACATAGTGGTGATTGGGTAGTGATTGGATAAGTGACATAACACCTAATTTGAACTTGTTCTAGATATTAATGGCTTCCTAATGAAGTGCACATTACCCATCTTATTCTTGGACATAACCTATTTCATTTATTTACCTATTTTAGTGACTTTCCATATTTATGAAATTCTCTCTTAGTTAGGACTTTAGTTCTATTCTTGGACTCTAAATTCTTATTCTAGGAGAGTTTTTCTATTGTGGACTGCATGCTGACTTCATGTAGAGTTCTCACTTGATTTCACACCTATATTTTGACCTTTCCCTATTATTATCAACTTTTGACTTTAGTTAACTGCTGCAAGTGGGAGTGGTTTCTTTTTTTACTTGAGCATGCAAATGGGAACCCTAACCTAGTGCAAATTACTCCTCTTATAGAGAGTTCTATATATTTTACTCATGATCAAGGATTAATACAATGTGATTCGATTTGGTTTCTTAGTCTCTTATGTGTGAATATTGTTTCTATTTTTCTCTCTCCTCTCTTTCTTTTGTAGTTAACTAGTATGTATTTCCTACTCATAATTAGATCTTGGCATGTGGCTTAATCCTATAGAAGGGGATCGTGATTCAAAAGAAATTTTTTTACAAATACTTGAAGAAATAGAAAAAATATCATGAACCTAAAGGTTCAGTTAGAATAATAAAGAAGGATAGAAGAAGTGGTGAGAATTCAGTTGAAGAAAAATCAAGAAAATTGCAAAGAACTAGAATATGAAATTGTTTCCTAAGAAAGGAACTGGAGAAAACAACTATTAATTTGAATAGAATATTGGATTTTGAAAAGAGTATTGAAATACTATGATATCATCAATTTTCAAAGGTCTCCATTCATTAATATTTATATTGGATAAGTTGTTGTTATTTCCTCCCTATCTACACTTGGCCTTGCTACAACCAGAGAAGTTTCATTTCTTGTAGGTGGAGTTTAGACTAGTTTTCCAGAAGAACAACCTACTATTGATTTTTATAAACATATCGATGATTTACCTATTCCTCACATGACATATTTTGAGCATGTTGTTACATATGACATTATTGCTAATATGTTGGGTTGGTCTACTCATGTAAGTGAATCTGATCCTGATCCTACTTCCTCTGATCATCCAACACAAAAATTTGTGCTCTATCATCATCCTCACCATAAAATTGAAGGAATTTCAATCATGCTTTCATATCTTTGTAGAAAATACGAGGAACACAAAACTGTGGACCAATGCTAACTACTAGGATAGATTGTGGTTGTATTGATGGATGATCATGGAATCATTTGACCAAATGTTTGAGGATTGCATATCATTGTGTATCATTGGTTGTATAGTCGTGCATCATTCCTTTTACTTACTGATGATTTATTTGGATGTGGTTGATCTAGGATTGACCTGACATTACAGTCTGTTGGAGTTTCGACTAAGTATTTGTCGACTAAGTTTTGACTAGGTTGTTCGTTGACTGGAATTTTCAACGAGAACTATTGTTGCTACTTATTGATCCCTCAAGGGGGGTAATTTTTGAATGTTTTGATATGCGATGTTGACTTGACTGTTTCTTGTTGAATCTACTTGGATTTGCTGATATCGATTGAATCATATTTGACTATTGTTGGAGATGTACTACTTCTTATGTTGGATATGGAGACTTTTTGGATTGTTAGATATTGATTATATTACGTTGTTGGTGACAATGTTTATAATTCTTCAGGAGTGTTTCATTATTGTGTTTTGAGTAGTTTTTTCATTCAAAACAAATTAAAATACATGCAATTGGGAGTAATATCCATATCATCAAGACACTAAGTTCTTAAGGATAAGCACACGTGCATGGGAAGCATCTATTTTCCAATGATTTCAAAGGGAAAGAGTTGTAGATAGGGGGGTAATTATTTCTATTATTAGGAGAGTTGCAAATAGGGGGAGAGTTACAGACAGGGGGAGAATTCTTTATGTGCTTGGTGGAATATGTGTTTCATTGTAGTATTTCCATCAATGACAAAGGTGGAGATTGTTGGAATTATTGTCATTGATTTCAAAGGTTTAATGATATCATTAATGTCATATTATGGAACTACAATACAGACAACATTTCCCAAAAGGGGTGCATGTGAAAAAGTAAAAATTGAAATGGTCGTTTCAAACCCATGGTTTTGGGGTATTTTCCCATGGTATTGGAAATTGATTATTTAATTAATGGAAATATCCCTTCATGAAGGGTTATGAAAAAGTATAAAAAGATAAATTACTGAGAGAAAGTTAGTGTGTGCAAAATGGACGAACAAAGATTGAATATCATTCCAATAGGGAAGAGTTGTGAAATCAGTTTCAGGTAATCTTGGAATTTTCACGATAACTTATGTTATGAGACATTTCATACCTTGAAAGTTTGAAGCAATGGAGGAGAGATCTTCATGTACATGTGATAAAAATTTCAGATGTTGGTTCTCTCTGCTTTAAGAGATATTCCTTGTGGAAGTTGGGGTTCTCAAATGCTCCTAAAATAAGTTTCAAAGAGGTCAGCGTGGAACTTTCTCTATAACTTATTTTTTGGGATGTTTCGGACCATGAATTTTTTCAGAGATGGAGGAGGGATATTGGTGTACACGTGGTAAAAATTTTATACGATTTTTTTTTATACAAATTCATATATATTCCCTGTGGAAGTTAGGGTTCTTAAATGCTCCTGAAATCAGTTTCAAACAGGATAGTCTGACATTTTCACTATAACTTATTTTCTGGGACTCTTCAGACTATGAAGATTTTTACATAACATAGGAGACATACAAAAGTACCTTAGGTAAAAAATTTATACCTTGGTTCAATGTACTTTATGAGATTATGCTCTATGGAATTTAGGGTTTCTGAATGGTCCTAAGATTAGTTTCAAATGGGTCAGTTTAGCATTTTCACTATAAATTATTTTTTGGGACTCTTCAATCTGTGAAAGTTTTAGAGAACATAGGATACATATAGAAGTAATTTAGGTGAAAATTTTAGAAATATATTTTCAAAATTGGATATGATATATTCTGTACAAGTTCATTCTTGGGAAGATGATCAAAACAAAAAGATTTAGGAAAGTTTCCATTTGGAAATTCAAATTTTGGTTAGACCTGGTAAAGGAAGAAGTAGTGAGAAAACTTGGTAAAGGTAGAAGTAGTGAGTATACCTTATAAAGAAAAAAGCATAAATAAAAGACCTAGTGAAGGCATAAATAACAATGATACTCGATGAAGGTTGGTGTAGCTCAGAGATTGGTGTCTCTTTCTAAGTTGGTGCTTAGCGGTGGGGATTGGTGTCTCTAGTAGATTGGTGTCTATGAAGATGTATACGAGTTTGGTGCATTTTGCTAATATTATTATTAGTGGAGGGGATTTGTATCTCCAGTAGATTGGTGTTTACAAATACCTATAAGATATTGGTGTCTCTTGCTAAGTTGGTGCTTAGCGGTGGGGATTGGTGTCTCTAGTAGATTAGTGTCTGCAAAGACATGTAAGAGTAGATTTTTTCCTACAAATATTTTTACCAGTGGCTAGTATTTGTGTTTCCAGTAGGTTGGTTCCTACAAATATTTGTAACAATAGGTTTATTCCTACAAAGTATTATAAATAATATTTTAATGGTTTTCTCCCAAAAGGGTTTCCACGTAAATCTTGTCTTCCACATTCTATAGTTAATATATCTCATATGTGATTGTTTTCTTATGGTTGATGAATGTTTGGAAAAGTTTAAAAAATTCTTGTACTGATTCACCCCCCCTCTCAGTGTAAGTGTGTTCTCAACACTTCGATTATCAGTGCGAAGAGAGCCAATATGAGACTGAGCTTCATTTTGAATCCATAAAGGAAAATTTTAAAAAGTTTCAAAGGATTTCTTTAAGGAATTACACCCAAGAAATCATGTTGTAATCATCAATAAAAGTCATGATATATCTATTTCCATTTTTAGAAGGACCATGCATAGGTACATACAAATAAGAATGAATCATTTCAATTTTTCTACATGATTTGGAAGCAGATCCATAAAATGATTGTTTTCTATTCTTTCCAAGGATACAAGTATCACATTGCTTTAATTTTGTAGGAATAGTAGGCAAAACAAAAACACCATTCTTTTTCAACAAACAAAGACTGTTATAATTAATATGACCAAATTTAGCATGCCACAAAAGACTAGATGGAATTATACCTTCATCGTGATGAGAGAAGTATGAAAAATTATGTGCACACGCAAATTTCCCTTTCTACTTCAGAAGTGTTCCATCTTCCATTCTAGTCATGACAACCATGTTGTCAAAATCCTTCCTAATTTCAAATTTTCCACCGAACATATGAACATAGTGGCCTTGATATCGGATGTGCACAAGAGACAACAAGTTCTTGTAGCTTAGGAAAATAGAGCACAATATGCAGAAGAAAATATGGGAGTCCACACAACTTAAGCATTATGGTGCCCATTCCTGAATGTTTGAGACTTGATCTATCTGCAAAATACACCGTGCCATCTACATTTTCATCGAAGTATTCCAATAAGTATCTTTGTAATGTCATGTGGGAGGTTGCATTTATGTCAAGAATCCATGCATCTCTCCAAGAAGGAAATGGAGTGTTAAAAAAATATTCAGTTACTCCTATATTGAAATGGGAAACAATGTAATGAGCAGGTTTTTTACCTTTCACTGGCTTTGATGTCTTAAATTTGTCTTCTTTTGATTTTGTCTCTCCTTGATCTTTTCCCATGGAAATCTACAGTTGGTCACTTCATGTGACCCATTCATTCAATAATGGGTATAATGAAGATCAAATCTCTAACATAGATTATGCCAACCCCCCTTTGCTATGAGCTTCTTCTTTTTGTGTCCTTTCATTTCTTTTTGATAGATGAAAGGAAGGAAGGAATACCTTTTCTTGAGTCTAGTTGTTACATGAAATATCCTATGTTCATAACGATGGGTTTAGGAGCAAACCAATTAGTACAAAACCTGTTGCATACAATTCATACCATTTTTGGAATGATGGGATACAATGGTTCTATGTATGACCGAAAGGGGATTTACGGATAAAAGAGATTTTGAGTGATACTCAATGTGTTTATCAGTAAAGGTGGAAATGAAGAAGTACAAATGATCATATATTGGCTACAATCACAATGTAAATGGAACATTAGATATCTTACGCATCTTCAATGGTAGCTGGTTCTGTAGAAACTTATCTTCTTCGTCCTTGAGAAAAACTCCAGCTCAAAATTCTCATCTTGTTCTAGTTATATTAATGATTTCTTAGTTAGAAGGTGATGTCACTTCACTATGTGGTTACATTCAAGCTCAGGTAGCCATGGATTAAGTTGCACCAAGGCTTCGTTCTATATTTTCTCTGTGTACAATAGAAAATTCTTGGGAATGTATTGAAAGGCCATAATCCCTTCATGGTTGGGAGAAAAGAGGGATTATATAGTGTGATGAATAATTACAAGAGGTTCAAACCACACATTTAGATTAAGGTTTAATCATTTATAATTGTAAGAAACGGATCCAACTCTTCTGCCCACCTACTACAAAAGAGTAATGTTGAAGTTTTTTTTTTTCTTAGGGGTCCAAAGAAATCTTAGATACCTGATATGAATCAAATATTCTCCTCTATCCATAATAGGTTTATGGGTTAGACAAATCTTTGAAATATGAAAGAGTGAAGCCGAAACGAGAGTTACATAATCGAGCTACTGTTGGTGTAAAAGGAATACCCGTGAAGAAGGAACCTTGCAACTCCTCAAACATATTGCAAATATTGTGCACTACTATCCATACCGGGTTGATCCACCACCACAACCACAATCAAACTCATGGTTACCTTAACTATAAAAACCCTAACACACTAATTTCAGGCAGATCAAGAATATAAATAGAATGTGAATGTCTATGAGAGGGAAGCTCAAGATGGATGATAAACTCTCATTTTTCTCATACTAATGCACAATAATTGATCAAATAATCAACCAAAGAGGCTGATAGGACAAAATATGGGCATACAAGGAGTCTCGAGGCATTTTCAACACGTGAGAGGAAATGAAATTCCAAGGGAAATGAATCATGGATTTAACCTTCACTGGCTTTGATACCACTGATATACCAGGTATGGAAGAACAATAACTCCACACTTGTGTAATTCATTAACATGAAGCTCAATAAATATAAAAATCAATGATCGTTGGTATTCCCTAACGAGTGACTCCTCCTGTCATCTACGACTCTTTTTATTTACAATAATGTTATAAGTAACAAAATCCCAAGGATTATCTGTCCAACAAGTTAGTTAGTTTTCAATATTTTCATTTTCATATAGTAATTTATGAATTAATTTGTTGTTGGTGTAAATTTATTTTTGTAGCTAATTAAATGTTCCACTTTTCTACAACTTAAAGATATTTTGGTAGATTTATTTCATAGATAGTTAATTGTAACTTCACTTTTTTACAAATAAAGTTCTATTTATATTAATATAATATAAAAACATTTACATTCATGGATTTCTATGGATTGCCAAAAAATTTAGCGATTCCATAGAGAATGATGGGTGTTATATATGCACTAAAACCACACTAAAAACCCTCAATTAAATTGTCAACCCAGGGTAAGTAAACTTAGAGTTGTAGAAAAATATATGCCAAAGGTAGAGGGGTCTTTAGTAGTATAGTCTAACTAAGGAAGTGGCTATCTAAAGACTACTCTATTCAAGCAAAGCTATCTAATGAGAAAACCCTACTAAGCAACTTAAAACTATGTAACCTATGTACTTTTGGACTAAGGTTCGATGGATAGTTCTAAGAAAACAAGTAAAAACCCTACTTGAAGAAAAATAGTTCATAACAATAAGAAATAAGCAACTATTTAAGCATAACAATAAGAAAATAACCAAAGAAAACTATTTTAACTTGCCAACCTACATTCAATGAGCAACTACCCTATAAAGCAAGTAAATAAACAAGAAAGCAACTATTCTACTAAAGAAAGCAAACAAGTAAGCAAAGAAAACTAACTAACCTATTAAAGCAAGTAAACAACTAACTAGTCTAAGATAGCTTCTACTACAAGTAATCAAATTAAAACTTCTCATTGAACAAATATCTAGCCTAAGAGGCAAGTGGACTATGTTCTTAATTCAAATTTCAAAACTATTTCTAATTCATGAAAGGAAACCTATTTGATTGAAAGCAAGAAGAACTAACAACCAACCTTTAATCTATGATACGAAAAATGTGTTCTAACCTATCAAAAAAAAAGACTATCTATCCTATAGCAACAATAAAATTATTTTCTAAGATATGAAAGAAAGAAGCTATATCTTCTGATCTATGAAAGAAGGAAACTATATCTTTTAACCTATGAAAGCAAGAAAACTATCTTTTAACCTATGAAAACTCAAATATAGTGTTGGTGGTTCTATGAATGTCTTCGGTGTCTTATAATATCTCGATGGCACTTGACAAAAAAAGATAATTCAAGCAGTATAAGCTCAATACTGATCTCAATAGAAAAGTGAATGGTATGGATTAAACAATCCAATGAGAATTTAGCCATGAAATAAATAATCATCAATTACCCTGCATATTCATTACTCATGTATTAACCATCAACAATATAACGAGATTTTAATCGTACTTCTATGCTATGTAAGCAAAAAATAATTCAACCATTAACTAAGAATTGTAATTGCAATCTAATTATAGGAAAGAAAGTACATAAAATGAAACTATGCTACATCTACCTTAACAATTCAAACTACAATAAGGAAAATGTTAAAGAACATAAATTAAAACATGACAAAGTAAACTGATGAATAAATTAATCAACAACTAGTTAAGCAAAATCTAAATAACAATTGAATAAGAAATCTACAAATAAAAATAGAAACTAACCCTATCCATCCACCGAATCCTCATTTAAAGAAAGCATGAAATAAAAATTTGTTCTACTTTGTTTTAAACTTGATTCTAAAAGCATAAATAAAACAAAATCTAATATTTAACTGCACATGGGGTTAGTGTATGAGTTTGCAAATTCATTCCTAATTATAAAATCAATGCATATTAACAAAAACCTTCATACTAACCTACAAAAGAGAATTAAAACACTTAAACTATAACAACAAATTATATGAGAAAATAAAAATAACAATGCATGTACATGAAATGAGATAAAAGACATCTAAGCTATGAAATGCATAAATAACACATAGAATAGTTACCAGACTGCTGGTGGGCCCCCCAACAAGTTGTGGTAACTTCCTAAAAGCACACCACGAGCTCAACAAAATGATTTCACCATTAAAACTTGAAAAACACAGTCTTATTAAATTCTGGCAATTGAAAAATGCAAAAACAGAAGAAAACGTTTTTATCTCTATCCTCTACTTTGTCTATTTCTCCTTAGCTATTGTATGAACACCACTGTGGTATTTATAACATTTACAGACCAAGTGGTTGACCACAGGAGGGTTTAACCACTTCTAAAAACAACAAATCGCATTAATGGTTTCCTAACTGCCGAAATAGAGAGAACCAATAATCGCCCCGCTCAACAACCTAAATTGATTTGTCAAGAGTTTAGTAGATCTAGGGGATAAGCACGAAAAAAACCCACATTGCCGATTCGCCCATCACCGAACGCCAATACCATAACCTCCAATTCGCCCACTGTTTTTGTGCAGGATGCGGTGTTGGACGCAATGCCGGATCGGGTACCAGATCGAGTGTTGGAAGGAGTACCGGACTGAGTGCCGGAAGCAAAAATGTGATGCGTTTTTTCCCTATAACACCAGAAAACGTGAATCAAATCCTTGGAAGCACAAAAAAATGATGAATTATACTCAATATTATCATTAAACATGAATCATATGTACCTAGTGTAGATCATACTTTTTTAGCATAAAATTCTTCAAAAAGCTCCTTCAAAACATGAAAAACACATATGTAAATTCAGAAAAAAGTGTATAATAACTGTCATAAATTGATCATGTCTCGGGCCCAACAGAGAACTTCATAATGCCAAACACAATATATGAAAGTTTTCATGTCTATCCCTGATTAACTAACCGAGGTTAAGGATATCTTGTAAGATAAAATAACAATAAGGGGCCAATAATAATATTAATTATATGACATGACTACATGATTTCATTGCATAACAACATAGGAAGAACAAAAAGGAAAATATCATAAAGGCTTATCATTCTTGTCCTATGAAGCTCAGAGGCCTAGATGCATGGATACTAGTGGAAACCTTTCTAGTATTCGGTAAAAAATCCTCATTGATGTTGAATGGATTGGTAGAGGTTCCCTAAGAATACTAATCATTGTCCTTTCCATGATCTTGCCTATCTACTACCTTAATTATGATTCCAAATAATAACCTGCAAATAAATTCAAATTTGGCCTCAAAGAGAACTAACCTATCGAACAGAGCCTCATACTTGGCTCCCTTATTCTCAAGCACTTGGGGTATTAATTCCTTGGTTAATTAGTAATGATTGGTTACCCTGAACACCTCGCTGTATTTTCTCCTTAAGAAAATGGACTCAGAGAACTAGTCCTCAAACTCCTTATCTATTTTCTCTTTTGACGCCTACTTCCTTTTTTGCAAAACAATTTCCTCTAGAGCATTGTTGGTTACTTATTTAACTGACCCAGGTTCTCATCTCAAACAGGTTCCCAACAAAACCCTCAAAACTATCATCCCTCCTGGTAAACCAAAAGGCAACGCTACACATAGGGTGCACAACGCAGTCTCACCCGAGATAGCTTTATGGGGGACTGCAATACTCAGGTGTTTGCAGTCTAGGAATGAGTGGGGATTGTGGTTGGATTCTTGTCCTTATGCCTTATCCTTGTTAATCAATCATATATTTCTATTATTCATTCATATTTAAACCTATGCATGCATGATGATATAACTATTTTACCCATTTATTCTTAAGCCAATGATTAATAGAAAAGTAAATCATTCATTAACAATCACGTAAAACACAGGGTTTACCATGGTTCACCCCCTCTCAGGGATACATCCACAGAGATCTGGCTTCTCTCCTGTTTTATTTATTTTGCAGCAAAATCTTGCGCTGTGCACATTACATCTCCAGTATTACAATCAAAATGAGGGTAAGTACCCTCTGGGAGGCTGACTAGATCACACTAGGCTCTTCAACTTGTGACCTAACCCTCAAGGAATAACTTATTCAACTCTACTACAAAAATTATTACAATCAATGGCTTCCCAACCAACTAACTCTCAATAATCAACTGATCGACCTCTACCTAGACATCCTAGGTCCTTATTTATACTACTTTATAGGCTTATAGTCGTTACAATATTTGTCAAAAACCCTAAACCTAACATGGTTAGGCCCGTCTACATGCGCACCACGTTGCTTTTCCTCTTGCATGCTTATTTTCCTTCTTTTTCCTACATGTTTCTTTCCTGCCACTTATTACGCGCGCTCCAATAATAGGTATTTCTGTCAAAAAATGGGCATGTTCCCATAATAAACTTTCTTTCCAAAATACACCTTCACCCAAAATAGACTTCCTTCCAAATATAGGCCTACACCCAATATGCCCCCAATACTAACATGTGGCTCGTCCCAAACCACTCAAATGGTTTACACTCCCTATACAACCTTCTCCAAGTTGTGGAACTTCTCTGCTAGTCCCTTCCCTTTTTCTTTCACCTATGCAGCTTTGTTTGTTAGCACCTCAACCATCTGCGTTGTTATCTTTTCTTGTAGAAATGTTGCGCTTTCTGAATGTGCCTGCGCCATCCTTGTTTTCTCTTCCTCCAACTCCATAATTGTCAGTGATGTTTGTTCCTGGAGAAGCTCCAACTGGGATGATATTTCTTGCTTATTCATCTACGCTATATTTAACTCTACTGCAGAGTCTTCATTTCCTGGGTTCCCTTCAAGCACTCGGCAATTCTCGTCATTTTATGTCGCTGCTTCAAATCCTGCATGGAAGCATTGATCCTCTCCTCTTGTTGGTGCAAAGTTTTTACCTTTTCATCCTCTTCCAAAGTGGTCCAAATCTACGCAGTTTTGCGACTTCCCTTGCTTCTGTTAAGCCCTAATATTGGCTCATTACCCCTTAATTGGGGCATATTATATTAGTAATGTTATTTATTACCCCTTAATTGGGGCATATTATATTAGTAATGTTATTTTATTTATGTCGGCTTTAGGCCATTAGTTGTAATTATACCTCCTAGCCTCCTATATATACCAAGGAGACATTTTCATTTTGAATCATTGTACTTGAACATTTAAGTGGGGTAAAAGGAGGTTGCCCCCTTGAAGAGGCTTATTATCTGAAATTATCTCTTTTTCAAGGCGTTGAGTACTTTTTATGAGGTTTTTCTATGCTATATTGATATTTGGTTCTTAACATATGGTATCAGAGCTCAAGGTCTTGGGGTTTCGCTGCTACATCTGAGACACCGTGGAATTTTCACTATAAATTGTTTTCTACAAAGTTTCATAAGAAACAGCTTGGAGGATATTTAGAAGACAGATAAAGGTACGTTGGGTTCAAAATTCAGCTCCTGAGGCCTTATACTTTCGGAGATATAGCCTATACAAGATAGGGTTCTTGAATCATCCTGAAATGATTCATTGCGGCATTTTCGCTATAAAACATTTTCTGTAACGTTTCAGACCCTGAAATCTGGAGGCCATTTACAAATATTAGTAATGTATTTGTGATCAAAGGTTCATCTTCTGGGTCATCTTAAATTTGTAGATACACCCTGTGTAAGACAGGGTATCTTACTAGTCCTATTGACTAGTCTCAAGAAGGTGTTCCAGGTAAAACAATCATAACTTCTTCCTAGAGTATCCAAATTGAGTGGGACTGGTTGCATTGGATTGTGGACAGTCTGTAGCATTTTGGATGTGAGTTTCAGAATTTTATATCAATTATTTTGTGCGGAGAATGCTATACAAGTGAGACCTCCTGGAAAGGCCAAAAATTGACAAGTTGTGGGGAAGTTACCATATATTCCAATTGGCACATCCAATTTTGATCAGACCTGTGGCATTGCAGAGAAGAAATATCATAGAAATACATAAAAGAAAGTTTCATACCCAGAAGGGCCGAAACTTGGGATATACTACAGAAGAAATATTGTCTAGCAGAACCACCTCAAAATCAAGGTTCAAAAATGACACTTGGCCAACATGCCACCCAAAAAGGGAACTTCTACACCAACTAAGCCTCCAGAAAATCCTACTTGG
>JASDQU010735158.1:60419-73018 GCA_032191745.1 Picea mariana
ATCCAAATACTCATAAAATAAGACATAACTTTTGAACCTGTAGATAGATCTGTTGTACCTATTCACTATAGACCTTCCTGGGAGCTTTCTTTCAAACTCTGAGAACCTGACACCCTTAGAAACTCAAGCTTCCATGGATTTTCCAACTTTACACGCCCTTTTATACTTCCATCTCACGTACATACGCGACCTCTTCCACTGCAGCTCACATACACCTCAAAAAATAGGATTTTTTCAGTATTTATGCAACTCCGTAACTTTCTTCTTCAACCCTTCTTTCTACCTCAGACTTGTGTAACTTCAGATGTATCAATGAGTACCTACAATAAACCTTACACAATAATAGATATTCAATGTGCTCAAAGGGTGCTAATAGAATATCCTTGCTCTCTTATTTATACTCTCCAAGTAGCTTCCTCTAGGGGCTACCTTCTAACCAACTTAACCTAACTTTTGTCTCTTAGGGATTGATCCGAAAAGATATTTTAATGACTGTGGTTGAGTTATTAATTGCATGTGTTAATTAACCATTTAAGAAGTTGAATGAAAGAGAATGAATTTAATGAAGGAACATAGCAGCCATAAGACAATATATAGAAATGAACTGAAGCAATAAGAACAACAAACCATAACAAGAGAAGTGATAATGGAGTTCGGCACAAAATTGTCTACGTCTCCGGGCCTTTGTCTCAGTGGGGGAGGCTTCTTCATTAATTATTCAATGCTTTTAAAGTACATCAAATTTACATCAAATGGAATCCATTCTGATCTCTCTGTGTTCTGCTCGACCTCATAAATCCAATGCAACTGACGGCACTAAAAAAGCCTGAGTATAGCCTCCGGAAATGGCCCGCAAGCGTCTTCTCCTCAACAACTCCCCTGCATAAAAATGGCTTTGGCTTGGATTTGCTTCAGCATTAATCTTCTCTGACTACCCCCCCATGGCCTCAAATAGACATGGTTTATATAGATCTGAAGTTAGTTATCCTTCCCCAACTTCCTCCCAAAATCTGGGCTCAAAAAGAGTCCAATATCCCCCAAAATGGGCCAAATCCCCCATTAACAGGCCTGAAAATCAATAAAAATCCATACTGTATAGTTAAAAACCCACCTGTGTAACAAAATTTCAAAAATTAGCCCAAAGGCCCTGGGCGTGCGCTCTAGTATAGGGTCACATTCATGCCATATGGCCAAGCGCCATCCCCCTAGGGGTTGCACGCTGGCTTCTCCTCCGATATACCTGGTCGTATGGTTTATAAATGAAACATCCTGAAACCATGGGCTATATGCGCGCACCACATCACAAACTCGACATATGATATGGTCATGTCACAAAACTTGTGACCGGGGGCTGGGGCTAAGCCCCAACACCTTACCCACGCCGGAATACATACTAATCAAAGTTAAATAAAAGTTTGTGGCAATATTTTCATAAGGAACATGTGTGGAGCATTGGTTATTGGAGCACTGTGAAAGCTTTGCAACCCAAAAGGTCATGGGGTCAAACCCTATAAGCTCCAATATAATTTTGCGAACAAAAATTTGACCAACATCTGGGTGCCACGTGGCAGCCCATGTCTAGGCCACATGGCACCTCACCATTTGCAATCCTCCATGCCACATGTCAATATGCTATTGGTCCACCTGTTAGATCCGTACCTGCCACTTATCTGCCTGGTCATCGTCCGTACCTGCCCCGTGGCACCTGTACAAGCATGCCACGTGTCACCCTTCCAATGGTGACATGTGTCACACTCTATCTGGTCCATGTCAACTGTACGGTAGTCCACTATGCCTATGCCACGTGTCACATTGCCACATCATGTTGACGTCAGCATTGACTTTTATTAGAATGTTGACCTGTTGACTTTTTCCTTGTTTGGAAAAGCGGTCAGAGTGCGATAACTTTCGCATACGACATCCATTTGAGAAAGTAAATATATGGCCAGAATCAGCGCGAAGATCCCATCGTAATGGAATTGGTTTCGTCTAATTCCGAGAAATTTCATTTTTGAGCCTTTTCTGGACCTAGGAAGCCTCCTGGATCTGATTGTGGATCACACCTCCCCACTAAAGGACCTTTTGGTCCCCAAAAGGTTACTGACTAGTCAACAAGCTCGGGATAGGCCACCCAGCTTGTCCTTTGTCTCTAAACTCTGTCCTGTGCACCTGTCTCGTCAAGATGAACTGTAACACAATCATGACAACTGACATCATATTGTTAGCCATTTGAACCCCGTTACATCTTACTGAAGCCACTATCATCCATGTAGACAACATTACTAATGATAGCATCAAAAATACGACTGCAAATGAGCTGATATACTTGTAATATTTGCACGACATGAGCTTATCTTGAAGCATCCTATGATTGATTTTCCATTCAATAATCATTTATTGTTCTTGCTTAAGATCGATTACTTCATTTGAAACAATTATTGGTTTGTTTCTTGCTTGCACTGCCTTCTTTAGTTTTTCCATTGTTTGAAGTGTTTTATTTCCCTTAACATGATGACCATGAACCACATAATCTTGACCTGCTTTGGTTAATTGATATCGATTCTTTGTCTTGTAGAAGATTGTCTTACGATCATATAAGTATGGACTACCTAAGACCATTCCACATTCATTTAACGACACTACATCACATGTTACCTCATCCACATACTTAGATGAAATTGCAAATTTGATTGTGCAATGTTTTGTTATGTGCATTTGATGATGATTGCTTATCCATTTAAGTGTGTAAGGCTTATGATGTACTTTTGTTTTTAACCTCAATTGCTTAACCAATTCTTCTGAGATTAGATTAGCTTGAGATCCGTTGTCGATTAATGTGTCTATTTTAGTGTGTCGCATGATGGTCCTTATATGAAACACGTTACTTCTACAATCAATGCCTTCACCAATTTTACCTATCATACCAACCAATGAGACCTTAGATTCATCACCCGAATCCAATCCCAAGTATGTGGGTCTTGTTGTCGCTGCAATTGTTTGCCTCCCTTTCCTTTGTTTGAACCTCTTTGGCCTCTTCTCAGGATGCAACTGCCAAAAACGGTCCTCATCATGCCCCTCTTTCTTGCAATTCTTGCAAGAGGGCCTCTCTTCCTTTCTCGCCATTGAACTTGTCTTTTTTCCTGTCCACTTCCTCTTGTCCTCTTTCCTGGAAGACGATTCCCCCGATACACCTGTTTTCCCTGCTTCAATGTATGTCGCTTGAATAGAAACCTCATCAAGGTTAGTGGGTCCAAACATGAATACAGTGTTTCTAATATGTGTAGGTAAACCTCCTATATACTTCATAAGGGTTTCCTATGTATGTAAAGGGATATCTCACATCAATGTCATTTTTCGAAAGCCATCTATATACTCTTGCACTGTTTGTCCTTTTCTTAGTTTTAAATATTTCCATCCAATTAATGCTTTTTCTTTATAACCCAAAGGATAGAATTGCTTTCTAAGTGCAGAAATGAAACTTTTCCATGATGGAAATACATTACCCACTTGTTGTGTTTCGTTTGGCAACTTGCTTTGCCACCAGATGATAGTTGTACCCGCAAGTCTCAAAGATGCCAACTTGATTTGTGTGGCCTCATCCTTGATCTGTTGCACATTGCAGTAAACCTCCATCTGCCTGACCCAATTGTCAAGTCTCTCTGCATTAACTTCACCATCATATATGGGTAACTCAAATTTAACATCAAGTTTTAATAATGGAATTTCATTCTTATGTTTATGAACATGTTTCTTTGCATTGGATTTAGAACTTGAACTTGAAGAAGAAGGAGAAGAAGGAGGTGATGATGGAGGTGAAGGAGGAATCTGAGGAAGATCCTCTTATTCACTTTTTCCCTTTGAAGATTTCCCAAGAACTGGTCTCTTTCATTCCAAGTAATCCTCGTACAAAACTTTCACCATCTTCGACATAGCAAGGAAAGTTTTTTGAAACTCTTTCTCATCAAGAGAAAGTCTCTCTTTCGATGCCATCTTCTTGCTATGAGAAGCTCTCTTTCTCAACCCAATTAATGGATTCTCTACAACAATATTGCCTTCACCACGCTGTATATTTTCCCTGGTTAACATGCAAAACTCATATCCAAATGTCAACTAGCTCTAATACCACTTGATCCGAAAAGATCTTTTAATGATTGTGGTTGAGCTATTAATTGCATGTGTTAATTAACCATTTAAGAAGATGAATGAAAAAGGATGAATTTAATGAAGGAACATAGCAGCCATAAGATAATATATAGAACTGAATTGAAGCAATAAGAACAACAAACCATAACAAGAGAAGTGATAATGGAGTTCGGCACAAAAATGCCTACGTCTTTGGGCCTTTGTCTCAGTGGGGGAGGCTTCTTTATTAATTCTTCAATGCTTGTAAATTACATCAAAAGTACATCAAATGGACTCCATTCTAATCTCATTGTGTTCTGCTCGACCTCAGAAATCCAATGCAACTGACGGCACTGAAAAAGACTGAGTATAGCCTCTGGAAATGGCCCGCAAGCGTCTGCTCCTCAACAGCTCCCCTGCATAAAAATGGCTTTGGCTTGGCTTTGCTTCAGCATTACTCTGCTCTGACTATCCCCCCATGGCCTCAAATAGGCCTGTTTTATATAGATCTGAAGTTGGTTATCCTTCCCCAACTTCCTCCCAAAATCTGGGCTCAAAAAGAGTCCAATATCCCCCAAAATGGGCCAAATCCTCCATTAACAGGATAAAAATCCATATTGTATAGTTAAAAACCCACTTGTGTAACAAAATTTCAAAAATTAGCCCAAAGGCCCTGGGTGCGCATGCTAGTATAGGGTCACATTCATGCCATATGGCCAAGCGCCATCCCCCTTGGGGCTGCGCGCTGGCCTCTCCTCCAATATACCCAGTCGTATGGTTTATAAATGAAACAACCCGAAACCATGGGCTATATGCGCATGCCACATCACAAACTCGGCATATGTTATGGTCATGTCACAGAACTTGCGACCAGGGGCTAGGGCTAGACCCCAACCCCTTACCCACGCCAGAATACATACTAATCAAAGTTAAATAAAATTTTATGGTAATGGTTTCATAAGGAACATCTGTGGAGCATTGGTTATTGGAGCACTGTGAAAGCTTTGTGACCCAAAAGGTCATGGGGTCAAACCCCATGAGCTCCAATATAATTTTGCCAACAACAATTTGACCAACACCTGGGTGCCATGTGGCACCCCACCATTTGCAGCCATTCGATGCCACGTGTAAACATGCTATTGGTCCACTTTTCATATCCGTACCTGCCACTTGTTTTTTCAGTCATCGTTCGTACCTTCCACGTGTCATGGTACGATAGGGCCACATGGCACCTGTACGAGAGTGCCACGTGTCACCCTTCCAATGGTGACATGTGTCACACTCTAGCTGGTCCATGTCAACTTTACGGTAGTCCATTGTGCCTCTGCCATGTGTCATGCTGCCACATCATGCTGACGTCAACGTTGACGTTTTTGGGAATGTTGACCTATTGACTTTTTCTCTGTTTGGGAAAGCGGTCAGAGTGCGATAACTTTCGCATACGATGTCTGTTTGAGAAAGTAAATATATGGTCGGAATCAGCGCGACAAGCCTGTCGCAATGGAATTGGTTTCATTTGATTACGAGAACTTTCATTTTTGAGCCTTTTTTGGACCTAGGAAGCCTCCTGGATCCGATTCTGGATCAGGGATAACCCACTTTTAACCACTTGTCCACTTATAACCAATTTATCCACAGATAGTAAACTCTCCACTTCTATTTGCAAGTAATTTATTTTTAATATTTTCTTATTGCAACAACTTAACCCATGATTAACTCCTAATTCACCCATTTTGACTACTCAACTTCTTTTAGGGGTCTCTAGAATAATTTGACTTATTTGACCTTAAAGGGGCTTCTAGATAACTCAAGAGGGTTATCCAACTTCACAAGTCCATAAATCTCTAACTGTGAGGAGTTATGTGATGTTCCACATATCACCGAAAATGGAATGACATGTACTATCCATATATAATAGTATTACTTGCAAATAAACTAAGATTCATACCTTTATAGCTCAAGCAATCTTGAGTCCCTTAACCATATTGTTGTGGCTACCAGAATTTTCTACCAGACTTGCTTCGAGGGTTGACATCAATGATGACCAACCCAATTACTCAACATGTTGAATATTCTCATTGGTGGGAGGATTTTGTTATCCTACTAGCATTTGAGGTCCCAATTGTTGAAGATAAATAACATCTAACAACTCACATTGTTGAGTGGGTTCAACTGGTGAGAATAATAAGATTAAGTTCAATCAAGCTAAATAAGAGAATTATAAGCCTACTACAATACCTAAAATTTAAGATTTAATGAGGCAGTTGTGAATTTCCAAGGGTGAAGCAACTAAGTGGAAATATGGAGCTGAAGCACATGGGGAATCATCTCTATCGAAGAGCATCGATAGGTAACTAAGTCACTATATAAAAAAAAAATACTTTTCCACTTTTGAATGTGCTCATAATTTGGAGTCATTGATGGATGAAAATTCTAAGCTAAAATATGACATGGTTAAGTGGTTAGAAGACAGAGAAGGTTAAATATGCGATAATTAATATCCATATGTGAAAAAATTGTCGAATATGTTGATGAAATGCTAGCTTGAAAACCACCTACAAGAGTGTATTTCTTGTACCCAAAATAATAATGATACAAATCACAAATTGAATGTTGTGTTTCCAAACAAAAGGTGAACATCTAAAACCATTGGAAATTTTATGAACTCTATTTTAATATCCTTATAGAAAGTAAAATCTATTGTTTGAGCTCAACATACACCATTATGTGTTGCCTCAAAATTTGAGGTGGTCCACAAACCCTTATGTTCAGAACACACAACTTGGGGCACTGATATCTTGATTGCAAAATGAGGAAACTAGGGATGTAACCATGGAAAATTACAAATATTATTAGATAATTGTTGAATTGAGGGTAACATCCAAATGTGTCAACCCAAATGATGTTTGGAGGAACTATTTAAGGTTAATTGTAGATCCAACTACATTCCTAGTGTTGGAAAAGAAACAACTAGAGGTAGTTGCACTCTACAATAGATTGATCAATGCCTCTAGAGATGAGTTGTTACAGTGTGCTTAAATGAGGTGGATGGAACTCCTTAAAAGGATATAGAGAAGGGAGCCCCACATTTTTCTGAGACTTGTAACAACTCTCTTTAGATATGAATTATATATTGAAGGTCTTGGAATTTTTCATTTCATTAGATAGGGATAAAGTACAAGTTTCCATTGTTTTGCACCCCATCCCCTATCATCAACAAACCAGAGATCTAGAAGTTGCTATTGAAAGAATAAGGTCATAAGAGATTATTTGATTATCACATTATAACCCAAAGGAGCTACAACCCATTTTGTTTCTTATAATCTTGGAGAGAAATGCTTGATATTGTAGAAGGTTGTTGAGACCAATATATCGTAACAAGGATAGTTAGTACCCCTCTTAGACGAGGTAAGTATCACTCAATATCTCTTCTTAAACTCAGATTCAAAGATAAATGAAGAGAAAGAAACAAAGGAAACAACATAAAAAAATATAGAAGAAAAAGAAGCAGAAGGAGAAGTCAAATTAGAGAAAGAGATGAAAAAAAAAGCAGACCTACAAAATGCATCCATAGGTTAAAATTTATATGAAAATTATACAACAATTGGGGAAGGAAACAATCAATAACATGAGGGACAATCGGGAGAAGATCACTGATATCCTTACCCTTTCCTTTCCTTTCTTTCTTTTTTTGGAAAAAGTGACATGCAAATCTCTAAGTTGCGGGGTCAAATGAGCCCCTAAATTGGTTTATTTTGATCATATTTTATGGCCATTTTCATCCCAACAACCTTTTTCATTGCCACTTTTAAGCTTAATACTTATTAATGCACTAACTAGTTTTATAACTATTAAACAACTTACCGATTAATTACTTGAAATGGTTATTTTGACAGTGTCATATGAGTCTTTGTGTTGAAAATTCCTTATTTTTCATGTACATATATGAATGGTTGTCAGATATAGATATACTAATGAGTTAGGAGCTTTGGAAGAGGGGAAACACATAACACATGATCGGGTGAATTACTACACACATGATTGATTGATCGATTGAGTCACAACCAAGGATATTCAAAAGAGAAACTACAAAAAGGGGTTGATGGATGCCTTGGAGAATTTTGAACAAAACTGATTTTAGATGCATAAAGATTCCCAATAAACAATAGTCAACACAATTTTTTTAAAGACAATGGGCTAGAAGCCAAGGTCAGATTTCAGCATAAAGTATTTGAGACTAAAACAATGATGAGAAACTAGGAATGGTGTTTTCAGTAGCTCTAAAGTGTTATTGTTGTAGAATGATTATATAATTGTTTCGTTAGAATTGAGTGTCTTTCACCAACACATGCCCAAATTATGAATTGAAAGAAGATAAGTGGGTTATAGAATCCCTTCTATATCATAACCTTTATACACTCATAAAGTTAGTAAGGGACCAATATTATAGTGGTATTTATTCATTAATAAACTATGGTGCATATATTTGACCCAATATTGTATCTTGACCAAGAAGACAATTTGCCTATGAACACACAGTTCAAGTATTTCTTCAGCCTTATAAAAAAGGAAAATGGACCTATGATCCACAATATTCCATTAAGTCAATCGATCAAGAAGGTACTTGTCCCTATGAACCCTCTACATTGGGCCATCAACTTAGTCAATGAAGAAGGATCATGTGCCCCCGAATTCATTTCCTCAATAGCCCGTCAAAATGGTATATCTTTGGCATGAAGAACTTGGTGATTATGGGGGTAAGACTAGTTGTGTGGAGCCTTGGAACTCCCTATCAATTTTTGGGGATATAAGAACTCTTCATTTTAAATACACGCATTTGCAACTTGATTTAGGGTATATTTTTAATTGCACATAGTTAGGGTTAGTAGTACAAAAGGTGTAGACTAGATATTTTAATTTGAAAGTGTTTGCTAACAAAATAAAGGTATTGTTCTTTTCAATTGAGATAATATCTTTCACAAGGGTTCATCAATCCTCTTTAAGTTAGGGCCATCTTGAAGATATTTTCAGTGAATGCACATTCTTGTGTATATTTTTCATATGATTTTTTTTTAGTTGTGGTGTGTTACAATTCCCTAAACCAACATCTCAAGTTCTTGAGTGGTTGAGGAACCATTCATGTCTAGTTCATTAGTTATAATTTTAATTTCTTCCCATTGCACACCT
Source organism: Picea mariana (assembly GCA_032191745.1). Taxonomy (NCBI): domain Eukaryota; kingdom Viridiplantae; phylum Streptophyta; class Pinopsida; order Pinales; family Pinaceae; genus Picea; species Picea mariana. The sequence continues at coordinate 69,729 of JASDQU010735158.1, forward strand.
TCACTAGCATAACATGATCTCATCGTTGGTGGAAGGAGTTTCTATAATATTCATCACTTTATATAATAATTTATTTCCATAGCAATCATTTTTTTCTTCAATGATTAGATTTCCTTCTTGTAATATTTATTTATGAATTAGTAGTCCTTTACTTTCAAGAATTGTAGTCCTAGTCCTAAAGAGTGAAGGGGTTCTAAATCATCAACCTAAATAGCCAAAGGCATCATATGCTTGGATGAATTATGTCATAAAACACTTGAACCTTGACTAGTTTAGAATTGTTCCTATATAATGGATGCATATAACAACATTTAGAATGATACCTCCCTATTCAACTACATTAATAATTTCATGCAAATATATTTCACAATCATAAGAGGGATGGAACCAAATAGAATTCCTAAAGAAATCCAACCCTAACGACAAGTGAGTATTAAGCATAAGAGAGGGAACCAGATTATAGGGAAAGATTTTATTGYTATCAAGTTGTATGGGTGGAATAWGCCCCTATTATACTCCCCAATACCCTTACCCCAAGTATTTTTCGTTAGAGTATGTTAGACAATTGGTCTAGATTGATGAATCTTGTTTTTTGAAGTCCAAGAAGAAAAGTCGCATAAACTATCCCATCATCATGGGGGTTTATGATTTTTTAGATAATAAGGGTGGAAGGGAGCYAGTCRAGATCTTGGAAGAGATGGATTTCTCTTTAGATAAACCATGGAAGTATGATCCTCACTTCATAATAGTAGTAGMAAAGGGAAATAAAAAACCAAGTCCAAAAGATAATGAAAGCAAGCCTTCGAAAGGGAAGTTGGAAAACAAATATTCATAGATGGAAGTGAAGKCAATTTTGCAGGTTGATGCAAACCCTGCCAAAGCAATGTTAAAATCCTTCCCTAGCCCTCAACCTGAGAAATTAGATGTACCATCTTGTTATGCCTTCTACAGGATTGAGAGTATTGTGGTAACGAAAGAAAATATGAATTTTTCAACCCTCACCGAGGGGAGGAGGAAGAAAGTGATGGAATATAGTTTCAACAAACACAATATGGGTGCATGGTGGAGGATGAGGTTATACCTTGGATACAAGAATATCCCTTATGACTAAATTCTTCAATATGAACAATTTTATAAGTTACATGATGATATATTCAATAAGAATAATGATGAAGATGAAGAAGGAGGTGACATCCCAACCACATGAGCACCTCATATGGTATAAGGAGGGAAATAAATTCAAGAATTAGTAGATCAAGAAAATACCCAAAAGGGAAACCCCAAAAAAATCATATACCCAAAAGGTTCTACCATGATTCAAAGCATGTAATTTAAAATAAATGGGGGATTAGGAAAAGGAGGGTATATTTAAAATACCTTATGTTGAGAAAAATCATAAAGGCCTAGGATTAGGAGTTGACCCAACTACCCCAACAATCGAAAAGGGATACATCCAATCAACCTTTACAGTAGCACTAGAAAGGAAAGTAGAATTTGACAAGAAGGTGGAGGACTTGACCAATATGCCTCAATTCTTTGGCCTCATTGACTTGGGCCAATGAGAGGAAGGGCCTCAAAATGGGTATCTAGAATCAGTGTCTCAATATATTAACAACCTCTCTCCCTCTAGAAATGAGGAGGAAGAAAGAAAGGTAGATGAAGTAACTCATGCATTAAAAGGAAAAGGAGAAAAAAAAGAAAGCTACAAAAGAGTTTGCAAAGAAAGCAACAAAATAAACAAAGTTTCCAAAAAATATCCAATACTAGAAGCTACAAGGAAATTTGCAAAGGAGATGAAAAAGAAAGCAATAAATGATGCAAAGGAGAAGATAAAGGAGGAATAAGAAAAAGAAATAAATAAAATAGTTGAAGAGTATATAATCAAGGGAAGAAAAATATGATGGGAAGGAAACTGAGGATGGGGAGAGCAAGAAAAAGTTAAGGTAAAATGGGAAAAAGGGAAATGATGTTGAGACAAAAAGGGATAGAACTGAGATATCATAGAGAGGAACAAAAGGAGGATTTGATAACTATAAAGTAAAATATTCCAAAAGTAGTTGGGAGCTCCTCTCACATCAGCCAAAGATCTCCCTCCCCCTCAAAATACTTTAACATCTTTTTCTCTATAGCAGGGAGGATCCCTAGCACACTTGGTGATAGATCTTCACAAACATCCAACCATGTACCCTTGTGGTTTTATATTCTTTATCCCCTTGATTCATGTGAACCCTTAGAGATATTCACGGAAGAAAATGATATAAAAAGAGTTAACAAATATGCTTGGAATCCCCTAGAGCCTTATGATCCCACTACCCAACCTAGAATCATTCCCATTTATGATGATAGGATTATCCAGTTCACCAAAATTACCTTGGATCCATTGATTTAAAAAATTATATTTAGAGATGGGGGCCCATAGCTAGAGGACCATGCAAGTTAATTTTGAGACCTTTGAATTACCACCAATCAATAATATTTGGATGGAAAAAAGATCTAGTAATATGGTGTATGATAAGTATGTAAAGTTTTCTTATTCAAGTGAGAATTTCAAGAGGAAATCCAAGTTCATGATTGTTGGTGAAATATATGGAAGTTGAAAAGGGGCTAGTCGAGAAAAAACAAATATCTTTAGGAGAAAACCCACAAGTAATTGCAGATATTGTCTTTATTCTCAAAGAGAAGTAGGAAAGGATCAAATATTTATAGGGAAACCAAGATGGACCAATGTTTTAATAAACACAAAAAATGGTGATGAAAGTAAAAGTTGACTATGAGATCAATTTTCTAAGAAATGAGAATATTGTTCTCAATGCTAAGGACCAATATCTTGAAGAAATGGTGGTGTCTTTAGAAATTGTGAATATAAAGGATTAAAAAATGTTGATTCAATTATATGAAGCCAAGGTGAAGATCAAAACCCTACATTATGAAGTCATGGAGGAAAACATGGATAGATCCTTCCCCTCCCATATCAGGATTCATGGGATAGAAGATGCTAGCATATCTCAACTCCAACAAAAGATTGAGCAGCTCCTCAAGGAAGTTGAGAGTTGAAAAATGAAACATAAATAATTCTTAGACAAAACAACAAGAACATAGAGCCTTGTTGATAAAATAAGGAAATACTTGCAGAGGCAAGGGAAGAATATGGAAGTAACCCAGAAGAAGTTGCATGAGGAGAGAGATACAATAGCAACACTAAAGGAGGAAAAATGGACATGGGAAACCAATCATGAATAAGCCCCAATGGATCATGCAAAATTACATGCAACAATGAAGTCAATCAAAAA
>JASDQU010735159.1:1661-17681 GCA_032191745.1 Picea mariana
CATATTTCAATTCACCTATGAAATCACATACACAGCATATTTGAAACAAATGCATATCCAGAAAAAACAAACATTCATGAGCAAATGATAACATACACAGAGAAATAACACCAACCATGAAATTGAATCAGAACTGTCTTCTATTAATTCAATAACATTTATACAGGGGTTTTCTTCACAGTTTCTCTGCTTGCTCTCCTCTTCTGAATGCTTCTGAATAATGCTGCCAATGCTGCCAATAATAATGTTAATGTTGCTAATATTACAATGATACAAAGGAGGGTGTCTATATCCATTTTCCCTCTCGAAATATGAAACTGTCTAATCTAGACTTAACTATTCTATCGACCTGCATTAAATCTATTAAATGCTTTCCTATCTACTTAAGGACGAGAGCTTAAAGGTTCAAGGTCCCCTTCTACAATACAAGTGCGCTTCTTTATGACTGACTTCATTAAAGAGCGGCGCAACAACTCCCAAGTATATTCAAAATATATGTACCGACGCTATCTAGTTGTTTCCTCATAATGTGTTGGCTCACTTGATAAGTGAGCGATGCTCCTGCATCATACTCCTCGGCTTGAAAATTTTCATGGGCTCCTGTCCATGAGCTTCTACACGATTTTTCCATGCTTCTTTATCACTGCTTCATTTTCCCAGCTAGCATATTCGACTGGGTGATTCTTCCACTTCACCAGATACTCGAAATACTGCTTTCGCCTAGTCTTCTTTCCCACTCGCTTGTCCAGTATGGACTCCATCTGCGGCTTCTCTGCAACTGGTAATTTCTTCTGCCACTGGATCACTGGTTCCTCAGTTCTAGCCTCTGCTTCCCCAGCCCTGTATAGGTATAAATCTGAAACATTAAATATTGGAGATATCCCAATGTTATCCGGCAACTCAATTTTGTATGCATTCTCTCCGAACTTCTTCAGGACCCTGCATGGCCCGATTTTTTTCATTTTGAATTTGTTATACATTCCCCTTGGAAACCTTTCCTTCCTCAAGTGTGCTAGAACCAAATCACCAAATTCCAACTGAAGTTGTCTCTTCCACTGATCGGCTCTGCGCTTGTACTCCTGATTTGAATCTATCATTCACTGCTTCATCTTATCGTGAAGTTCCTTCATTGCTTCAGCGAATTCTTCAGCGCTAGCACTGCTAGTTATAGCCTGTTTTGACTCCCTGAGTTCAGAAAATCCCCTCGGTTGTGTCCCATACACAATCTGGAATGGGCTTTTGCCTGTACTCTGATTCAGTGAATCATTATACGCAAACTCGGCCTGTGGTAATATGTTGTCCCAGCTACCATGGTGCTCTGTCACCAGGCTCCTCAGCAAGTCTCCAAGACTTCTGTTGACCACCTCGGTCTGCCCATCCATTTGTGGATGATAAGCTGAACTAAATGCTAAGTTTGTCCCTAGCTTCTTCCATAGCGTCCTCCAAAAATGACCTATGAATTTGGTGTCCCTGTCCGAGACTATGCTTCTCGGCAATCCATGTAGTCTAACAGCCTCTTTGAAAAACAAGTTTGTGATGTGGGTCGCATCGCTGGTCTTCTAAAACAGAATAAAATGTGCCATCTTCGAAAACCTATCCACCACCACAAATATGGAATCAACCCCTCTCTGCGTCCTTGGTAATCCCAAAACAAAATCCATGCTTATTGCTTCCCATGGCCTCTCATGTATGGGCAACGGCTGATAAAATCTGGCATTTTGCTTTCGGCCCTTCGAATGTTGACAAATCCTGCACCCATCAACAAACCACTTGACATCTGCTCGCATGCCTGGCCAAAAATACGATTCTCTTATCTTTGCAAATGTTTTGTCGTGGCCAAAGTGCCCTGCTAGTCCACCACTGTGTTTCTCTTTCAGCAAATTCTCCCTCATGGAGCAATTTGGAATACATAATTGATTGCCCCTGAACAACAATTCATTCTGGACCACGTAATCTATCCATGGGCTCCGATCCTTGAGAACTAGATTCTCAGCTGCCTCATATGCCTCTGCAAAATCTGCATCACCTGCATACATATCTTTGAGGTTTTCAAAACCCAAGGTTTTCACCCGAAACTCCTGTAGAAACAAACATTTCCTCTTCAAAGCATCAACCACTTTGTTAGCAGTTCCTGAAATGTGTTTAATCACAAACATGAAATTCTACATGTATTCTACCCATTTTGCATGTTTCTGGTTCAACTTATCCTGTTGGCTCACAAACTGCAATGCATGATTATCATTGTACAATATGAATTCCGTTGGGATCAAATAATGCCTCCACTTCTTTAATGCTTGTATGATGGCATAAAAATATTTATCATACGTGGATTATTTCAGCTTTGCTTCATCCAGCTTCTCACTGAAATAGGCAACTGGCCTATCCTCTTGACTTAAGACCGCTCCTATAGCATATCCGCTGGCATCACATTTCACCTGAAATGTCTTCTGAAAATTTGGTAGCACCAATACTGGTTGCTCTGTGATCTTTCGCTTCAACAGATTGAAGCTCCTTTCAGCCTCTACTGTCCAGTGAAAAGTCTTATGTCACTTCTTCACTGTGTCCATCATTGCTGCACTAATTCCATTGAAATTCCTAATGAATTTTCGGTAGAAACTAGCTAAACCATGGAAACTCCTCACCTCAAAAACATTTACGGGTGATGGCCAATTCTTGATCACTTTCACCTTCTCAGGATCCATCTTCAACTCATTTGATGATATGACAAAACCCAAATAAATGAGCTCTGTCTTCATGAAGGAGCACTTCTTCATGTTGACCAACAACTTCTCTTGCTGTAGCTTCCTCATTACAATGGCCAAATGTTTTAAATGTTCGGCCTTCATCTTACTGTAGATCAATATATCATCTAGATATACGACTACAAAATTTCCAATGAATTCCCTCAGGACTTCATTCATCAGTCTCATGAATGTGCTCGGCGCATTTGTCAAGCCAAACAGCATGACCAGCCATTCGTACAAACCTTCGTTCGTCTTGAATGCTGTCTTCCATTCATCACCTTCCCTCATGCGAATCTGGTGATATCCTCTCTTAAGATCAATCTTTGAAAAATAATTTGCCCCACTCAGGCAATCCATCATATCATCCATTCTCGGTCGTGGAAATTTGTATCTGATGGTGATTTTTTTAATCGCTCTGGAGTCTGTAGACATCCTCTAGCCTCCATCCTTCTTCGGACTTAGCACTGTCAGAACAACACACGGACTGAGACTCTCCCTGACCAGTCCTTTATCCAGCAACTCCTGGACCTGGTTTTTGACCTCCTTGTTCTCCTGAGGTGTCAATCTGTACGCAACCTTGTTCAGAAAACTGCTCCCTGGTATGAGATCGATGTGATGACTCACACTCCTCATCGGTGGCAATGAACAAGGTAGTTCGTCCATGATGATGTCAGCAAACTCTCCCAGCAGTTCCTGAATCTCTTTCGGTAGGTCATCCACTCTTGTGCTAGTCAGGACAATTCTCGGTTTCCTGATCACAAAGAATTGTGGATCTTCTTTCTTCTCCATCTCTGTGAGAAGCTCCTTCCCACTCATGAGAATTATTGTGCTGCTTACTTCCAGCTTCACTTCTTTATCCTTTATCGGAAGCAATCTGTGTGTCCTCCCATCCTTTTCCAGAGTGTATGTGTTCATCCTTCCGTCATGAACCAAATTTTGGTCATATTACCATGGTCTCCCCAGTAATACATGACAGACATCCATGGGGATGACATCACATAGGACCTTATCCTTATATTCACCCATTTTGAAATCAACTAACATTGTTTAGTGACACTCACCTGATGTCCCTTCTGTAGCCACGAGACTTTGTATGGACTCGGGTGATCAGTCATCTCCAGCTCTAGCTTCTCCACCATCTCGGTCGAAACGAGATTGTCGGTGCTCCCGCTGTCCATAATGACCTTGCATTTCCAGCCCTTGGTCTTGCATGTGGTCCTGAACAGTCTGGTTCTCTTAGCTGCATCCTCCACCTCCTTCTTGGGTGTTAAGAGAACTTTTTACATCGTCAGTGACCTTCCACTGTCTGCATCTTCATTCTCAGCATCACACCTCTGTGCTTCAGTGATGTGAGCTTCTCCTGCATCTTTATTCTTCTCTAGACACTCGAATGACTTGTGCCCATTCTTTCCACATGTAAAACATGTGATAACTCCACCTCTTCCTCTACCTCGACCTCTAGTACGNTACCCTGAGGTTGCTTCCATTCCTCTTTGGGCTTCTGATATTTCTCTTGGGCAACTGTCTTACCCTTCGGCTGACTCCTGCCTCGCCCTCGCTGTCCTTGCTTACGGCTCAGCTTCTCCTCTGCTTTCAGAGCCATCTGGTAAGCATCCTCAACTGTTCTAATAGTTGCCATGCTTAATTCATCCTGAATGTCATATCTCAAACCATTCAGGTATCTCGCCACTTTATCATCATCACTCTCCCGATGACCTGCTCGGATGTTGATCTTGTAAAACTCTTCGGTGTACTCTTTCACCATCATCAACTTCTGTCTCAGGTTCTACATTCGCCTGAATAGTGTGATCTGGTAATCCCTTGGGATGAATTTCGCTTTCATCTTCGCGATCATTCTGTCCCATCTTTTGATCTTTTGTTTTCCTTTGGAATGCCTATCCGCCTGTAGCTCGTCCCAACATAAAGCTACATGTCCTTTCAACTTGGTAACAACATGCTTTACCTTTTTATCCTCTTCGATATCCTCGTAATCGAAGTAGGTGTCAAGAGCTCTGATCCAGTCCAGTAACTCTTTTGCATCCAGGCTTCCTTCATACGCTGGAATATCCATTTTTGTCTTGGAACTCATCCTGGCGATAGCTTTAATCAATCACTCGGTTGATGCATCTTCTGCTGCGACCTCTTCGGCATGTCCAGCTTCTTCTTCGAACTCGGAATCACTAAGATCCCCTGCACCAACTCCGCGTCTCTACGCTGTCTCCATATCCTCAAGCCTTGCTCGGAGATCTCTCATCTGGCGCTCCATTTCTGGATTTCCTGTAGGCCTGCCTCTTCTTCTCACCTCCCTATCTTCTGGGTCAGGAGATTGTCTTTCTCTCCTGGGTGGCATGATGAAAACTTCTTTCTCCTTCTCTGCTACAAAAAAATAGAGAACTTATCCATCTCTGATACCACTCTGACGCAGTCTGTGCCACCCACGTGTCCCGCGACCACCAGGACCTTCTCTAATCTCTGGCCCGAAGAGCGTCTATGCTCCTCTAATTCCTCGTCAAGAATTCTTCACCCACAACACCCTCCAATAATCTCCCTTGACTATCGGAAAATCAGAATTCGCGGTATCACGAATTCCATGCTCGCGTGTTTCTCACTTCACGATTTCTCGAAGTCCGATGCGAGTCAATATTGACTCCTCCTCCGCTATCGAAACTTCCTCTGTCAGGAAATTGCTACTCGTAATGTCGACACTCTGAATTTTCAAACTCCGAGCCCCGACGTGCCAATCCTCTGATACAATGCCGCCTGTACTCCACTATCTCCCGAGGTCCCACACTGCCACGTCACTTTCGAGATATCGAAGATCACGATTCCAACCTGTGAGTTTTCTTTGCTGTCAAGAAGCCCGATTCTCCGAACCCCGACTCTCAGGGATCCCTTGACATGAGTCCCCAAGATCAACGGTTATGATTTCGTCGGGATATCACGGATTACGATATCGTAACCCCTGATCCTACAACTGGATTCTTCAACTTGCGATATGCTGATATGCGATGGCACGTGCAAATCTGACGGTTCCTATCAACCCAGATCAATGGAATTGCTTCTTCCTAGTCTTGAACCTTTAAATGTTCACACCTTAAACTCCTTTCAACTTTACAAGATTTAACGGTCCTCGGGTTTTCGTGAAATCTCTCCAGAGAATTTCAGCCGTCCATCCTTCCCTTGATATCTTCTGCGAAATGAACTAACGCTCCCTCTATGAAACTTGTTCAACCGTTCGCCAACCTGTGGATCTTCTCTCGGGCCTTCCATAATAACCCTGAAATTATTCCCTTAGTGAGCTGCAGGTCTATTCCTCCTGAGCTTATCTTCGCCTCACAAGTCTTTGTGAGTACTTGATGCATGCACTCCTTGCGGCAACTCTTCAAACACGACTAAGTGTTGAAGTTTCCCTGACTCTGTGCGCTCACCTGCAGCAACAGTCCTAAATACCCTTTTCTCAGAATCACAACTCTGAGTCTTCTTCCGGCCTGTGTATGCCCTACACGGCTCTGTTGCAAAATTTTCACTCTTGAGAGTTTAGAAACAAAAGTTATCTCTATCTGAACCCTGCAATCACGCACTCCTTGCAGACAATTCAACTGCACTCTTGCAGGAATCTCTGGTCCAGAATAGAGAAACAATTGAAACTAACTTCTTACTCTCACAGATTTCAATTCAACTATGAAATCACATACACAACATATTTGAAACAAATGCATATCCAGAAAAAACAAACATTCATGAGAAAATGATAACATACACAGAGAAATAACACCAACCATGAGATTGAATCAGAACTGTCTTCTATTAATTCAATAACATCTATACAGGGGTGTTCTTCACAGTTTCTCTGCTTGCTCTCCTCTTTTGAATGCTTCTAAATAATGCTGCCAATGCTGCCAATAATAATGCTAATGCTGCTAATATTACAATGATACAAAGGAGGGTGTCTATATCCGTTTTCCCTCTCGAAATCTGAAACTGTCTAATCTAGACTTAACTATTCTATCTACCTGCATTAAATCTATTAAATGCTTTCCTATCTACTTAAGGACGAGAGCTTAAAGGTTCAAGGTCCCCTTCTACAATACAAGTGCGCTTCTTTATGATTGACTTCATTAAAGAGTGGCGCAACAACTCCTAAGTATTTTCAAAATATATGTACTGGCACTGTCCAGCTGTTTCCTCATAATGCACTGGCTCGCTTGATGAGTGAGCGATGCTCCTGCATCATTTCCTCTCAAATCAAAGAAGCACAAAAGGACTCAAGACTGGGTTTTTCATAAGCTTCTTCGCTTAGAGCCTCTCTCATGGCATACAAGGTAGATACAAACATAGAATATGCACTAACTAGCTTAGAAAGAATAAGATAGATGCAACACTCTTCCTCCATCTTTATCTTACATTCTTCACATAAAATTTTGAGTGTTTTAAACCTAGATAGATAGTCTCCAAGGCAATAAAAATCATTTGGACTCAAGGTCAGTATTTGATTTTCTAACTGTTGTGCTCTAATAATATTGAGTTTACCAAACATAGATTCAATCGTGTCCCAAGCTTCTTTGGGGTCATCAATATCTTGAAGGTGGTACCTTAAGTCAGGAGATATGGAAATTCTGATTACTCCACGTGCTTCGTCATTCCTATTATCCCACTTGGATTTCTTATCAACATCAGTGGGTGATTTTTCCTTTCCAAATGTAATCCGGTACAAGCCTTTACTTCTTAATAAATCTTCCATATGAGATTTCCATTGGAAGTAGTTGTTGGTGGTAAGCAAGACAGTACTTGTAGAAGCCATATTAAATATGCAAATAATGTGGATTTAAAAATTGAAACTGATGATTTGGATGGAAAGAGCTCAAAAAGTTATGCGTTTTTTAAAAAAAAGCGACACTAAAACCAGACTTTCGATGTTAGAGTTATGCCCTTTTTAAAAAAAAAAGGCACAATCGGTCACCAAATGACCACGTGATTGTGTAAGTTGCTTTATGAAGTGACCCACTTTTATAAAGAGAAGTGGGGATCACTTTTACAATGAAGTTATTTTATAACAAAAAAGTTGCATGCAAAATAAATAACTCTAAAATAAAATATTAAAGCTACTTATAGTGATTCACTTTTATACTTGAAGTGAAATGCACTTTACAATTTTAGCATGAACTTTTTCAATAAAGGTAACAAAAGAGAGACTTGAACTCAAGACCTCTTACTTAATAAGACAAATTTTAACCAAATGATCTAGCAAAACATATTGTAATGTTCAGAAGGAGGATTGGAGGTGTTGGTGTTGTTGTTGTTGTTGAGCTTGCTAAAAAAAAACTCTTTTCACACAAGAAAAAAATTTCTCTTCTCAATGACAACAAGAGTTAGATCTCGGTTAACTTACCCGAAAGATGCACCTTTTCCTATCTATTTCTAATTTGCCGAGATCGTACAGGGCTTGGGGAAAAGAGAATACACAGATCTAAAAGAGTAGCAACCCGGAAATAAATAAAACAAAACTGAAATAAAACCAAAATACTACTCTGCAAAAATTTTTAAAAATGCATACTCAAGCTTTATACCTCCGGATTTGACAGTAATGGTCGTATATTGGGCAAACAAAAACCTTTTCGAGTGAAACGAAAAGTGTTCCTGACTGAAATGAGTGCTCCAGACACAATGGAATAGTATTCATAGCCTAGAAATGTACGAAAATGACAGAAATTGGATATGAGTCAACTCAGCTTCACGATCTCGATTTACAACAGGAGCGGGTCTTCAAACAAGCTCTGATACCATGCTCGAAAAAACAGGTATTCCAACAGAGGACGAACAGCTTCAGTAACCAATCACATAACCATATCAAAGATCAACAAACTTATGTTTTCACGTGGTAAAACCCCTACGAGGAAACATCCACGGCCCCAGCCAACGCAGCCACTTGGAGTAGTTTATTAATGCAAAGAAAAAGATTACATAGAGATTTTACAAGAGAGTTTCTCACAATCGATCATCAAAAAATGACCCTATATTCTCTTTAAATAGATATCATGGACCAATCAGGTGTTAAGCCACAGATCAATGGTCGTTAATATCGAGGAGAGTATAAACCATCGGATCACTCTATGTTGGGAACATATCGTGACCATCAGATTTCCTAACTACAAATGCATACTAATGCTTACTAAAGAAACAAACTAAAAAACACACTTTTACCTAACGACACAATAGACCAAGTAGATCTTACTAACTCCTAAGTTTCTAAATATCCTAACATGACTCCTCCTCGAGTAACTATGTTTATATTTTTCCCATTATCCCTGGCTTCTATAGAAATCCAGTGGACATTTTGATTGTTCTGGTTCCTTTTTTCCTATATTTTTACCAAGAGTGTTGGGAAGTATTCTATGTCAAGGTTTGTTGGGTGAAAATACATGCATATAGTAGGTGGAAGTAGAATATACCTTGCATAATGTCATGGTTGTTGAATTTTATGGCAGACTATTGTCCCTTTGCCTCATGCAAGTCCTCCTCTACCTCGACATCCACCTCTAAATCCACCCCTAACTCTTCATGGTGCATTGTATTGGGGTACCTCGTTATACTTCATAGGATTATACTATGGTTGTGCATTGTTGTATTGCGGTTGTGCAGGGTTGAATTGTGGTTCCACATTGTTAAACTGTGGTGTAGCTTTCACTGTCATCCTCTCTACTTGCACCTTATAAGTTTTTGAAGTTCTTTCTCTCATCAGTTCCAATTTTCTATAGTCCTTATCATCATGACCCATTGAGTTTCAAAAATTGTACTATGAACTTTTTGGCACTGTCTTATACTTATGAATGATTGGAAAATGACATGCATCATGCCCATGTGTCTTAAAAATCTCACACCATGGTCCTCCTTTTGGCAAGGGGTTTGACACCCCTACTTCCAAGTATTGCGAAAAACTTGGACATTTGTTCTTATGATGTCCTTATGCTACATAACATACATCAAACAAATTCTATCTTCTCTTTCCCCTTGTTCAGGTTCAATTGAAATGTCAAATTATTCATATCCTCCTTCATCTCCTCTATTGTTGGATCTAATTTTTGATAATGGTTTTATTCTACATGTAGGGCTGATTGCAGGGCCTCTTTCTGAGTTTGGAACTTCTACTATCTCAAAGGATACTTCAAGTGTGGTAATAGTGAATTCACAAACAACTACCTATGTTCGATGTCAATAATAGAATACTTCAAATTACCTTTCAGATGTTTGAACCTTTGAATGATTTCCCAAAAAGAATCACCTAGTTTCTTCCTGATTTCAATCATTTCATTCATGTATTGGTCTTCTGAGCTTGGATTCTAAAATTCATTTACCAGTAAATTTTTCACCTCTACAATAGTTTTAGTTTCTCCTTGGGGACTTTTGACATCAAGGCTCATGTACCAATCCAACGCGCAGTATTTGAGTGTTATAGATAAATGCGTGACTTTAGTATCCTCCTATGTGATACTATTTTCTTCCTATATATTTTCACAAATAAATAGATGTTGTCAGGTTCCTTTGATGCCTCACCCCGAAACTATGGTAATATGATGGTGGAATCCAGTCCTTCCATTTTGAATTGTGTTGAACTATTGCCTATGTGTGGTGTAGATAATTTATTGTTACGTCTTGAACTTATTCCCCTAGTTGGTTGTCCTTGATTGGACCCCTGACCTATTGCTCCTCTTCCACTAAACTTTGGTTGTCTAAATGTTCGTGTTCTTTCAGGTGTATTAGTCGCACATGGGGTTGTAGGTTCAACACTGACTGTGATCTGGACTGGAATTCTGCCTTCTATACCTAACCTTGGACCTCTTGTTTTCTTTCATATGTTTCATGTAGGATTTCCTCAATCTTCTCCATAGCCCAGATATCATCTACCTCTTCTTCATCACTCGCCAATCACTCTCTATCAGCTATGGCCCTCTTTTTGTTATTCATCTTATATTGGTAAGGTATACCATTGCATGTCTTTCCATATTTTTCCATTATCTAATTTATCTAGTCCCCTTCCATCATTATTGGGTCCATGGCCTCCTTCTACTTCCCTTTATCCATCTCTCTGTCCATATCTCAAACTCCTGCTAGTGCTTCCATCATTCCCCCATGTGCGTAGGGAAGTTTAGTTGTATGATTCCATGGTCATAACACCTTTTTCATACAATAAAATATTGATAGAAGTAAGTGATCTAATGTACCTACATTTGGGTCCCTTCACAAATTCCTTCTCTACAGCAGTGTAGGAATTCACATTGTCAACCGCAAACTTGGTGATAAACCCTGCAATAATACTATCTAACCAAAAATCTTTTACTCGTTTAAATTTATTATTGACTTGTTGCAATTGTGTGATATCGATAGGATGCCACTCTAACTATCTGATCTGATTCATAGGATGGTTTTCCTTCAACCTCAATAACCACTCCTCCAACAGATGCAAGAAATCACAAAAACCTTCCTCGTGCAAATTGCTAAACACATATTTGTCGAGATATTTGCATGGTGTAAACTTAGGGTTTATGTTGTCCTTTTGCACAAACTCGAGTTCTTTTGTCCTCAAACATCTTTCAATATCCACCTTCATTGGAATCCATGGCCTAAATGTTCCCTTGTATTCTTTCATCCTCTGTGATTTTCTTCACTAGATCTTGTTAACACTCAGTATTTTCCTTGGGTTGTATCAAGGAAAATTTGAGGTAACCATTTAAACCACTTTGGATTGTATTTTGACCTTATAGAATTAGAGAGGGCTCTCTCAATAGCCAAAAGGTGGTCTCACTCAAAATATATTCAACAATAACACTTAGAAGGTCTGATTTATAATAAGAATAGGTTGTTTTTATAAAGTTTGGTGGTTTGACAAGAAAAGAGAAGTATCCTTGGGAAATGGAGTCAAAACTTTAATCTTAATGACTTGTAGATAATAACTGGAAAAATATTGTCTATCAACCTTGAGGAAAGGTAAGAATTAGGTTCAGTAAATAAGATAATGAGATGAAAACTTGAAAAATAGAAATATCCCACTGCAGTAAGAGCATCTATCTACCGATGAATTCCTATTACATCTTTAGAAGAAAACACAAAGGGGAACTACTTGAACAGAGAACCATAACGAGATGAATTATGTACCAATAATTCACAGACACATAACAAATACACACTTAATGAAAAATGAGCATCATAGATGAATTCCCTTAAAAAATGCAAAGCTTACCAACAGACAGTACAATATTGAATATGTAAGAAAGGAACACATACTGAACCAAAATTCTATAATGAATCTCAATGGAAGACAAGAGTAGCTTATGTATTAATCTCACAAAAAGATAAACAAGCTCCAATAGAATACAAAAGTCTCCTTCTCCAAGGGTCCAACCCTTCTCCAAGAGTTCCCTTCTTCCTTAAATAGAAAATAACACCCCAATATCCTTAGGATGTATAATCCCATCGATTTCATTGGATTCTAGGCCTTCGAGATAGGTGGCAACTGTCAAAGAGACAAAAATCCAACAAACTACTAATTTTCAGAAAGTTGTTGGATGTCATTACTAAATTGTTTCCAACTCATTGCATGAGGTCTTTAATACAAATAAATGTTAGGTTCAGGTGTCCTTTGACATATAATTGATCCATGATAATTCATTTTAACCCTCCTTAATAGGTGGAAACCTCTCAACAAGGAGAATATCCAACAACTATGAAAAACATATAGTTTGTAACACCAATTTGCAACACACTAGTTTTTTAGTTGTTTCTCTCAAAAGTTAAACTAGGTCAAGATAAAATTTGGTCAACAAATCAACAAGGATATGATTATCCTCCACAAAACATTTTAGAGACTCCCACATAAACTTTTTAAAGTTATGATCAAATCTTTAGAAGAAACGACTATAGGAAATGAGTTTGTAGCGCCCCTGTCTCAGTTCGCAACACGTGCTAGTTTAAAATTCTAAAGGAAAATCAAGTAGCCAAACACTTTATTGACCTTCTAACAAGACAAAAATGCTCATGGAGTACCTGATGACCTTGATTTTGATGCTGGTAATTTTGAATTTGCACCAAGATGCCTGCAACCTATCCAACCTACAACCCTCTTCTTCCACCAGTTCGTAGTGCAAAATCAAACATAGCTTGCACACTTTGAGGAGGTTGTTAGTTGATGGTATGACATAATCCCTAGACAAATGGTTAAATTGTAGGCTCTGAAAACCATAAATCCTCTTTGAAATGATTCTATAATTGCAATGATGACACAATTGAAATCATGAAGTACTTAGAATACCCTGTGAACGAGACTCCTAGTGAGTTAGAAGCACATCAAACCATTTTATCTTGACACTTGAATGGATTTATAGTGACAAAGGGGAGACTTTGAGTAAAACCTATATGTATGACATGTCAAGGAAATGATGTAAAAAATTAGAGGTATGACTCATGGGGCTTCTTACCTTGTCATGATAACGATCACATAGCTCAAAATTTAGACTGAGGCTATACATATCCTTATTCATTTTGAAACAAAATATAACTTTATGATTACAACCTAAAGACTCGACACTTATGTCCTATAAACCTTACGACTCAAAAAACAAAACCAAGGTGAATTGTTTGACCTATACAATCTTATGTGTTAACATGTGGCTCCATAGAGGATGGCATGATCCTTGTGAGCTGCCAAGAACATGCATTTTCGGTTTCCTTATCCATTGGGAATTGATATTCCTCCTTGAAAAATCCGTTGATCATGCTTCATTTTCATCTATAAAAGCAAACTAAAATAGCAACAAAACTCGGTCTTTAAATCATTCAAAGAGCCATCCACACCTGCAAATCTTCAAACTTAAAACTAATTGTTGAAATATATTCTTAAAGTGTTGATATTATTTCACACAAACTACCTACCCTAAGTTGTCCCCTGGGCTGCATGATCAAGTGAAATGAGAAATCCAATGGAGCCATGCAAGCATCTTGTCCACTAGTTGGATCTCTTGCATGTGTTTCTTCAAAGGAAACAAGGAATACAAATGCATCTAAGAGTTTGAAATCAGTTTCAACACTGACCAACTATGAAAACTTAATCTCACTCACTGACTGCAAACATGTTGCATAAGGATCTCAGAGAACATGAGTAAAAACTACTTGTTGGTCAATAACAAAGGAAGGACTGAGTGTGCATATAGTTTCTTTATGTTCATAAGTATGAAATGATGTACCAGTCCCTTCCTTCATGGTAGATATATTTTGTTTTGCATTTTTAGCTTCAAGGTCACTCTAAAAGAAAATGGCCATAATCTGATCGTTGTCATCAACATGCATATCAAACAGAAAAGTCATGTATTTGGGACCTTCATCAATTAGAAACTCTTGTTCCTGTTCAACTGAAATATAATCTTGATTTCCTGGGAATTCTGAATTCATATTGTCAAAAGATATAGGACTATGACATGTCACTTCACATTCATGAGTTTCTAAAACATTGCACTCTTCCTCAACATTTTCTGACTGTGAGGTATATTCATCATAAACTATTTCATTGTCTAAAGTTCTCAGACATAAACTTTCAGAACTTTGATTACCACATGTTTCTTCAAAGATTTCAGAAAATGAAAAATTTGAAACAAGATTAGAGTGACCATACTTAACTTTCCTTTCATCATCCGAAGGATAAAATAGTTGATTTTCAATATTCAAATCTTGGAAGCATTGTTGAATCCATATGTAATCTTCATTTAGCTCTAAAAACCCTATGTGGTTTTTCATAAAGCTAGTTCTTTGTGCTTCATCAATGATTTTAAAACCCCCTTTCAACAACTCAAATGAAGAAAAACATAAAGGCGGAGAATTACCTTCAACATGATCATTGTTTGCCTCATTTGCAACTGTGAAATTATGATATGAGGGTTGTGAGCTGCCATTAATTGTATGAAAATAATCATTTTCTGATATAAGGCCTAGAGCTGGTAACTCAAGAAAAACATACTCATAATCATCATAGATTGGTGAATAAAAAATCTCTTGACTTTCAACAACAAAAGAACTTGGCACAATCGTTGGTAAATCATAAATCTGATCATAACTTGCTATAATATTATCCTCATGACAAAATAAATAGAGTTCTGAATCAACCTCTTCTTGTTGTTCATACATATTCTCACACTTTTCAATATTAAATTTTTCATCCTCTGTCTCATCTAAAAAGTTACCATAATCTCTGAGATTGTCCTCCACCTCCTAGGCATCAGAGAACATTTGCTGCAAGGTGGTAAACCTCCTCTCCGAAAGAAACAAAAACAAGTCTGGAGGGAGAGTTGTTTCATAGTCTAACTTGGAAACATCTTCAGATGGTTGGATTTCTTTGGGAATTTGATGGTAAAGATCGACAAACCTCCTATTAAAACTTGACACAATTTCACCCTCTTGTTTCTTCATGGAATAAAATTCTGAATGGAGCAATTTCAAGGGTTTTATTTCACCCGAAAATCTAAGAAAGAGTTCCCTCAATTGATCCCAAGAGATAATTGACTTAGGATGTAAGTATTTAAACCATTTTTTGGCCTTTCCTTTCAAATACAGAGAAAAATCTCTCATAGACACATCACCAAATTCAATCTCAAAAAGGCCTACAAAATTTTCAAAAGGATGGACATGTTTTTCAGCAGACAGTTCATCAAGATTTCCATAAAATATTGGAAGATATTTATAATGTTTTAGAGGAAAGTCATGAAGGATGGAAGGAAATTTAAGAGTCATGTATCTTTCTTGAATCTTGGAGGGCACAAGATTTAGGACAGTAGGTACAATTCTAGATTTGGATTCATTTTTCTCATAAGAGTGTTCATGAACATCATAGGATTTAAGAAAAAGGGCACGATCAACCCCATATGTACATGAAGACAGTATGTCTATTGTTTTCAAAGAAGGATATACAAGAATGGATTCATAGTCTCCTTTTTAAAACAAAAAGTGAAGAAAGACTCTTTTAAATAACTTAGGAAAGGACAAGAAGACATTGAATAAGTAGAAAAGTACTTGTTGAGTAAATATCAAGCCTATGTTGATACTGAGAGGGGGGTGAATCAATATCAAGTACAATTTAAAACCTTTTTCAAATTATACTTAAACCATTCAATTATATCCAATGAGAAATGAACAATAGTATAAGAGTTACACCAATACACCACAATACACCATGCACAATATATGAGAAATAATCAATAGTTATTGTTCAAGGGAAGTAATGACTTCCAAAGGTAGC
>JASDQU010735159.1:17991-41140 GCA_032191745.1 Picea mariana
ACTCAATGTATTCTCTGAAACTCCTCCAAGTTTCACTCCTTGAATCCTCCCCAAAAAGAAGTTATAGAGAGAATGGTAGACCTTGTTCAATTCTGGTTTATTCAAGAGACCGAACTTGTACAGAATGCCCCGCGCTCAATATTTAACATCTAATTCTGAAACTCACACAAAATAAATTAAAGGTCGTACTATTTCCAATTCAATTTGTCCCACATAATTTGGATTCTTGATGAAGAAGTTAGGACTGTTCTACCCGGAACACCTATTTATCGAATAACTTCAGGACTGGTCACAAACCCTATGTTCCACAGAGTATATCTCCATAATTATAGTGTATCAAGAGATAAAAATTTTACCACAAGTACCTTGATATGTATTCTTAATACCATAGCAATTTCACCATCTGAATCGTTCTAGAAAAAAAGTTATAGCAAAAATGGTAAGATGACCCGGAAATACCATACCTTAGAACACATCACTAAAAGACTTCATCTTCCCTTGAAATCCGACCTTCTTTACTTCTAATTTCCTATGAAATTCGACTTGTGTATCAAATGAATGTATAATGATATTTATTTATACGATTTATGTCACTTCCTTTTAACATTAGGGCCGACCTGACACTTTCTTATTTTGTAATTCTTTTCTTTAATTATCTTCAGGGCCTACATGTACTTCCTTCTTCAATTCACTTTTTCATCTTCAAAAATTAATTTCTCCTCAACCATGAGGATCCACATGACGTGCCAAATACCACTGGAAACAAAATGATGTGTACTATCCATGCATGGGTGTCATATATTCATGTGCATTGTCCTTCATTTCCAAATACCTTCATCAATCTTGCGGTCCAAAACCCATGACTAGGGTTGACATCAATGACAACAACCAATCTTCCAACAGCCTAGGTACCTGATTTTTCCATACTTTCCTTCCATATCTATGTGATGTAATATCATCCTCGAGTGGAGTTCTATAAATCATATTGAAACATGAGTGGAGTCTCCAAGTGAAAAGTACACAACCTTGTTGTATCTGACTGATGTTCTCCATCAAAAGTCAACTCTAAAAATTTGTCATTCTTTCCCGAGGAATATGATATCTTGGGTTCCCCGACAACGACGTCAAGATGTTAACACTTGATATTTTTCTTAGACTGTATCAAGGAAACCCCAAGGTAACTATTTCAACCACTTTGTACTGTATTCCGACCTTATACAATCGGAGAGGGCTCTATCGATAGCCAAAAGGTTGTCTCACTCAAAAGATATTCAACAATAACACTCATAAGGTCAAATTTCTAATAAGAACATGTTGTTTTTATAAAGGTTGGTGGTTTTAAAAGAAAAGAGAAGTATCCTTGGGAAATGGAGTCAAAACTTGAATTTTAATGACTTGTAGATAATAAATGGCAAAATCTTGTCTATCAACCTTGAGGAAAGGTAAGAATTAGGTTCAGTAAATAAGATAATGAGATGCCAACTTGAAAAATAGAAAAATCCAACTGAAATAAGATCATCTATCTATGTTTTAATTCTTATTACATATTTCGAAGAAAACATAAAGGGAAACTACTTGAACAGAGCACCATAACCAGATGAATTCTGAAACAATAATTAATAGACACATAACATCTATACACTTAATGAAAAAGGAGCATCAGAGATGAATTTCATTAGAAAAACGTAGAGCATACCAAAAAACAGTACAATCTTGAATATAAAATATAGGAACACATACTGAACCAAAATGGTATAATGAATCTCAAAGGTAGACAAGAGTAACATTTGTATTAATCTTGCAAAAAGATAAACAAGCTCCAATACAATACAAAAGACTCCTTCTCCAAGGGTCCAACCCTTCTCCGAGAGCTCCTTTCTTCCTTAAATATAAAATAACATCCCAATATCCCTAGGAGGTCGAATCCCATCTCTTTCATTGGATTCTATACCTTGGAGATAGGTGGCAACAATCAAAGAGACAAAAATCCAACAAAGTGCTAATTTTCAGGAAGTTGTTGGAAGTCATTGACAAATTGTTTCCAACACACTGCATGAGGTCTTTAATAGATCTAAATATTAGGTTAAGGTGTCCCTTGACATATAAATGATCCATGAGAAGTCATTCGAACACTCCTTGATAGGTGGAAACCTCCCAACACAACGAATATCCAACAACTATGCAAAACAAAGAGTTTATAGCGCTAGTTTGCAGCGCTTTGGTGTTTTAATTGTTTCTCTCAAATACCAAACTCGTTCAGGCTGAAATTTGGTCAGCAAGTCAAAAAGGATAGCATTATTCTCCAAAAACATTTTAGAGAAACCCACATGACTATTTTAAAGTTACGATCAAATATTTATAAGCAACGACTACATGAAATGAGTTCGCAGTGCTCATGTCTCAGTTCGTAGCACCTATGCCAGTTCACAATGCCAAAGGAAAATAAAGTAGCCAAACCATTTATTGACCTTCGAAAAAGAAGAAAATGATCATGGAGTACCTCATGACCTTGAGTTTGATGGTGGTAATTTTGAATTTGCACCAGTATTCTTGCAACCTATCCAACCTACAACCCTCTTCTTCCACCAGTTTGCAATGCCAATTCGCAATGCCAAACCAAACATATCTTGAAAACTTCGAGGAGGTTGTTAGTTGATGGTATGACATAATCCCTATACAAGTGGTTAAATTTTAGGCTTTGAAAACCATAAATCCTCTTTGACATGATTCTATAATTGCAATGATGACAAAATTGAAATCATGAAGTACTTAGAGTACGTTGCAAACTCTCCTAGTGAGTTAGCAACACATCAAACTATTTTGACTTGACACTTGAATGGATTTATGGTGACAAAGGGGAGACTTTAAGTACAACCTGGATGTATGACATGTCAAGGAAATGATGTAAAAAACCAAAGGTATGACTCATGGGGCTTCTTACCTTGTCATGATAACAATCACATAGCTCAAACTTTAGACCAAGGCTATACATAGACTTATTCATTTTCAAACCAAATCTAACTTTATGATTACAACCTAAAGATTCAACACCTATGTCCTATAAAACTTATGACTCAAAAAAAAAAACCAATGTGAATTTTTTGACCCATACAATCTTATGTGTTAATAAATCCCTTCCATTAAATCCTGTGCAACTCCGTCCAAAAACAGAACCATTTGTTGGTTACTTGTGTTGACTGAGGTTATGATCTTAAACAGGTTTCCAAGAAAACCATCAAAACTATAGGACCTCCTGGTAAAACAGAAGGAAACGCTACGCACATATTGAAAAATGCAATCTCACCCGAGATAGCTTTATGGGGGACTGCGATACTTAGGTGTTTGCAGTCTAGGAAGGATTGGGGAATCTGTTTTGATTATTTTCCTTATTCATCAACATCATCATTCATTCATCTACTTCTAGGATTTATTCATCATTAAACTATGCATGCATGTTATTATATTCAAGTTTAACCATTTATTCCTTAACTAATACTTAACATAACATTTAAACAATCATTTAGACACATGAACACAATGTATTTACCATGGTTCATCCCCTCCTAGGTCTACTTCCACAAAGATTTGTCTCTTCTTATATTTATTCATTCCTCTGCAAAATATATGATGTGTTCATTACATCTTCAGGATTACAATGAAAAGGAGGGTAAGTACCCTCTGTGAGGTGGACTAGATCACACCAGGATCCACAACCTATGACCTAACCCTAAAAAACTATCTTATTCTATTCAATAACAATAACAATACTCAAACTCATAATAATCAACCACTGATGAACCTCAACCTAGACCTCCTAGGTCTTTATTTATACTACTCTACTGAATTATAGTCATTACATTATTGTCTAAAACCCTAACCCTAACATGGTTAGGTATGTCTGCATGCACTCCATGCTAATCTTCCTCCTTTTGCATGTTGTTTTTCCTTGTTTTTTTGCATGATTCTTTTCTACCACCTATTCCATGTGCTCCAAAAATAGATCTTTCTCTCCCAAAAGTGGGCCTGATCCCAAAATAAAATTTCTTTCCAAAATAGGCCTGTACCCAAAAAAGATTTTCCTCCCAACATAGTCCTATGACAACAATCATAGGAAAATTATATAAGTTGGGATTATACAACATTGTTTGACGATACGTACTTGATCACGAGAAGTCGAAGATCTTGTGGGACTGTCACAGTGGAATTGCAGGAGGACATGTTGGAGGGAAAGAGACCCCACAAAAGATACTTCAAGTATGATTATGGTGGCCAAATATATTCAAATATTCCAATGATTATGCCAGGGCATCTGATGTTTGTTAAAGGGTCGTTAAGCCATTACACATATATGAGTTTCCCTTACATTTTGTTCGGGCTCTTTGACCCTTTGATAAATTGGAAGTTGATTTCATAGGACTGAATAATCCACTAGCCAAGCACTCTAAAGCATAGTATATCGTTAATACTACCAAATATCTCACCCATTGGGGTGAAACAGAACCAATTAGAGATCACTCCATAGTTACAGTGAACATGTTTATTTTTTAGAACATCATCACTCGATTTGGCTACCCTCAGAGTTTGAACAATGATTAGGGTGCACATCTCATCAGTGAGACTCCAACCACTCTCACCTATGAGTTGCTAATTCAACATCACAAAAGTAGTTTGTATCATCCACAAGAAAATGAACCACTCAAAGTCTTTAAAAATATTATGAAGATAGGGTTAACCAAGGTATGTTGTGCAAATAAGGATGACTACAATGAAATATTTCCAGTAGTAATAAGGGATTACTAGAATACAACAAATAAGTTGCATAAGTATACACCATTCCAACCACTTTATGGTAGAGAAGAAGTTTTCCCAGCTGAGTTCATCACCCCAATATTAATATATTGTGCAAGTGACTCACATGACAGATGATGAATTATTTGTGGGACGGGTCACAAAGTTGTTAGAATTAGATGAGGCTCAATTTTTGGAATATTTTCACCAAACTATATAAAAGACTAGGCAAAATGCTTGGCATGACAGACACATTAAGGCTAAGATTTTTCAGGCGAGGTGATCAATTTTTTTTGTACGATAGTACATATCAAAAGCATGTAGGTAAATTGAAAATGCATTGGATTGGACCCTTTATAGTTGTGGGAATTCGAGAGTCCGGAGTTTTTAAGATCATGCAACTTGATGTAAATCTTCATCTAGTATCGGTGAATGGTGCACGCTTGAAGCCCTATATTTATGATCATTAATATAGTATCTATAACACTCCTTTCACATGGCGCGAATACTGTAGGTAGGGTTTTATTATGTTTTTTTTGGTTTCCCTTTTTCATCCAATAAACAGTGATGCATCCACCATCACTTGTCTAAGAATCTACCTGTCATTTTTTGTTCCTCCAACCCACATAAAACCATTGTGGTCTGGGAGGTCTACATCAAATAGTTTTATATTACTTAGTTTCCAAGTTTGAAGTATGTGCAATGCCATTGTATTTTTTTTAGTTAAATTTCCTTCATACTTTTTTTGGTCGTCGTCCCATCATTGTCGGTCTGAGTCAATTAAGTCTGAATGACTGTCAGTAAATTTCCTATTAACCACCAGTGCAATATTTACTTTCTTGAACCTTTCATCCTCTCACATTCATATTGATATTTTCTTCCTTTATTACCCAGGTATCCAACTTGATTTTTCCATTTTTGGGGTCGTGTCTATTATTAATGATCATTTTTTCATGCAACTTTCCCCTTAATGACACTTTAATGATTCTTCTGTGTCACCTCCTCAAGACTGTTTATAATTTTTCCATCGCCAATCATCCGATTCATTGTTCCTTATCTAGCTATTTTCATATTCAACATTAAATCCTTCTCAACATTCTGTGAACTGGCACCTGCATTCTTTCCCCTCTGTCATGTTTGTATACCAGTGTAGGTTTCCAACCATGGGCCTCTCTATAAATTCTTAGGATGTTGTTCCAAAGATTTATGTTCATGTATAATTTTTTGATATGTATGTTGTGGTCATAGGATACCTATAGGGGAAAGTTGAGAAAACTCGGGTCATCGATATAGATTTTTTGGATGGTCATTTATTCCCTTAGATGAAAGCTAAATTATTTTGGACTATATTTCATTTCCTTCGAGGGAGGTTGGTGTGAAATGGAAGAATCCCTATGTGCCTTTGTGGGAGTCCACAATTATTAACTTGCGAGATTTTCCATTATTTAGGACTATCATATACCCCGGGTTTTGTACCAAGTTCCTTTTCAGTCGCATCCACAATGGCTTCCTGTGTTTAGAGAAAGATTACTCGATTCATATGGATGATATACACCAGATGAAAAGTATCTCAGTGGACAGTTATGATGTTACTAAGGTATTCCAAGGGTCAAGGAAGCCTAGCAAGAAGTAGGGAGTGTCTAGTCTATGTGACAACTTCAACACCAGATGAGACGGTCGAGGAAACTTCTTTAACCCCAATCTGCCTGCAAAATTTCACTTTGTAGGTTACCTAATTGCAAACAAACTCATGAGGACATACACATGATCAAAATGCACATTGTTTTCTCTCTTAGTTGCAAATTTTTATTCATAAGGAGTAGTCATGACCTAGTTCCGGTACCTAAGGATGTAAATGTTGCAGGCTTGTGCAGATGCACATGACAAGGCCAAATATTTTATATATGGCTAAATTTTAGTTTCATTTTCTATGTGGAAGTGGTAACCACAATTGGGGATGGACTTAGAATTATTTTTATATAGTCCAGTGATGATGAGGTTCGAGCCATGGAATGATTGTACGGATACCACCAATTATTCATTCAACAATGGTGATATCCTACAATGTTTTAACAACCTTTTCAATGTCACTCAGTGCATGAGAATCCACTAGGACCTTCTCAAACGCCATACCAAGAATCTTTGTTTTGGCATGAATAAGGAAAGCACCTACGTGCGGCCTCTTGGTATAATGCCAAAAAAATTTCACACTCCTCACTTCCTTATGAACTTGATGAGAAAGATCTATACAAGGAGATATGATCATGGTTTGGAGTCTAGAAAGAGCATAAGATTTCTAGTGTCTCTTATCAATTTCCTTTCATTTTACATCAGAAGGCCCCAACACCAAACAATATTCTATGATGTAGCACAACAACCAAAAAACAACAACACATTCCCTTAGCCTCTGAGGAAGAAAATGAAGAAGGAGACATTTCCCAAGTCATTTATGCTCCCATTACCATCAATCCCAGATGATGCCACAATATCTGGTAAGTAGTTTTGTGAAACCATTACTGCCACTTTTCCTATGAAGAAACCATGCTCCAGATCTCTTTCCATATCCACCAGTGACACCAATTGTTGGAGTTACTTCACACACACCAAGAATTTATTTTTCGTAATTTTTTTATTTGTTTATTAGTCATAATTAGTCATTATCTAGTCTCCTATATTTTAGGAGAGAATATTCCACCTGGAGAATATTCTCTTTTAGTTTCCACTTCAGTTTGACTAGTTGAGTTGAGTTTAGATGTTGCATTGGGATCATCACCATGCAACATTAGGATCATCACCATGCTAATTCGACCTTGCCTTGGTGTCATAACTAGAGTGGCACATTAGCCTTGATTCCTTGAGTTAAATTCTCACTACTTTCTGTTCAGTCAGTTAACTGAAGACTAGTTAACTAGTTAACTAAACTAGGTGGCAGTTCACTCCCATAACTGCCTGAGAGACTAGAACAGGTGGTAGTTCACTCTCGTAACTGTTGGTGTGTGTCCAGATCACTCTAGACCACCACTATGGTGACTTGGTTCACCTCAAGTCGAACTCATTGAGTTATACAGGGTATATCATGTGTACATTATTCATTATTCACAACAGTTAATGATAATTCTTCCAATCTTTCTCTCCTTCTTCTTCCTTTTCCAATTCTCTCTGAAAATGTGTGTATTATTGTTTATCTATATATATTTTGTGCAGGTTCAACACATTTCCATGGTATCAGAGCTGATGGACTGCTAAGAAAAAGCTACACCAAAATGTTTTGCAGGTACAAAAGATTGAAGACAACGGAAAGATGGAATTCCAAAAAGAATTCATTCTTACACCTTACAACTATTTTGCATGGAAGGAGAAAATATCCATACATCTCCAATCTAGAGGGTTGTACAGGTTAACCATGAATACATATACAAAGTCGACATCAGCCATAGAAAAATACATGTACTTAAATCACATGGATGAAGCACTCGGAACAATTTGCAGTCTTATTTCTCCTGATCTCCTTTTTCATATATCTTCTTGTAAGACTCCCAATGAAGCTTGGACCATATTGGAAGGGCTCTTTCGAAAATAGGATGAGATGAGGGGACACATGCTGGAGGTGGAGCTGCTCACATTGGATCCAAAAATCTTTGAGAATATCCAAGATTTCTTTACAAAATTCAAGGATTTACTATCGCAACTCAAAGCTTGCGGGGTTGATAAATTGAAGGAGGAGAAACAAATGGTTCTCACCATTCTCTCCAACATTGGTCCCTAATTCTCTATATTCATATCTACATTCCATACTATCAGATTCACCTCTAGAGCCACCTGGAAGATGCCTTCTCTTGTGGACTTTATCAAATCCTTGACACAAGAGCAAACCGAGCTCATCAACATGGGTGCAATAAAAGGCCCAAGAGTGCATGCACTCACTGTGCATGATGGAAGACACAAATATCAGAAATCTAAAGATAAATATAAGAGGAAATATCCTGCACATACGAAGAAGAAAGGGTACACAAAACCCTTCACTGATGCCTCCGGATCCAAAGGAGAAAAGGGAAGAAAAGGAGAGAAATGCACATACTGTCACAAAGGATTCCATTCGGAATCCACATGCATGCAAAAACAAATACATATGATGTGTCAAATAATTCATCAAAACAACCTTGGAGATCGCATCCCCGAGGGTGCAAAGAAGAAGAAGCTAGAAGATCTGAATTCCAAGAAAGGAAATTCTAGCCATGCCTTGATTCCCATCAACTCCTCTCCCGATGCTTGGATCGTAGATTCAGGAGAATCACATCACATGGCTGCCTCGGAAGTAGTAAATTCTTCTTTGGATGCATGCAAAGGTCCTCCTATTATGATGGGGGAAAACTCTTCTGTCGAAGTCACTAGCAAAGGAAGGATTGAACTCACCAACGAAAGCTTCGAGAATGTGTTGCATGTTCCCAAGATTTTTGTCAACCTTCTCTTTGTGTATCAGATGACAAATTTTGGAATCGGAAAGAAATTCATATTCACACCAAATTCCATGGACATCTATGACATGCAAACCAACTCCAGGGTTGCTACCAGTGAGATAAATCATTAGTCTAGATTGTATATTTTTTCTAAATTCATTGAACTTGATTCTACTTTATTGCTTACTCATGTTGATGAAAGTAGTAGGATATGGAACAAAAGGTCTGGACATTTGAATTTCAGATACATGCAACAACTTAGCAAGCACATATTATTTTATGGTCTACCAGACATCCATTTCTCCAAGGGAGTATGTGAGGGATGTGTTCTCGGAAAACACCCTCAAGAGAAATTCGACAAGGGAAAGTCTCAGCGAGCTTTTGCACCTTTAGATCTGATCCACAGTGACCTCTTGGGTCCTTTTCTGCATCCATCGATCAACAAATCAAGGTTTGTTCTCATTTTTGTTGACAATTTCTCACATTTTACTTGGATCTACTTTCTCAGGAAAAAATCAGAAGTCTTTCAACACCTCAAAGATTTCAAAGCTTTGGTTGAGACACAGTCTAGAAAGAAGATCAAAGTCCTCCAAAATGACAATGGGGGAGAGTATGTAAATCATGAGATCCATAATATGTTCCATAAGGCAAGGATTCAGTTGCAGCATATAGTTCCCTACACTCCGCAGCAAAACAGAGTTGTTGAGAGGAAAAATCGATCTCTAAAGGAGATGACATCTTGCATGTTGCATGCAAAGTCACTACCACGGAGACTATGGGCCAAAGCACTTAACTATGCAACATACATCCAAAACAAATCTCCCCATAGACCTGTCAAGAATAAGACCCCCTACGAGGCTTGGAGTGACCTCAAACTAGAAGTGACCCACTTTCATATTTTTGGTTCATGTGCATGGGCTAGGATTCCCTCTGAAAAGAGGAAGACACTTGATCCACAGAGCACTGAGTGAATTTTTTTTGGATACCCTGACGGTGTAAAGGGATATCAGCTTATTGATCTTTCCTCGGACCGGCTCATCATTGAGCGTAATGTCCAATTCGAGGAAAGTGTCTCGCATGTACCTCAGCAGCCGCATGCAGACACCTTTACTCTTCCACCTGTCCGAGATGATAAGCATGCACATGTCGACTGTTCTTCAGATGAAATTTCTTATTCAGAGGACTCAGAGGATTCAAATTTAGATTCAAATTTAGTATAGTCAGATGCAGATTCAGAGCATCCATATGCATTTGCATAGCCAGAATAGAGGCCCAAGTGGGCACAGATTACTCTTCAGGGTGCAGGGGATCTCGTAGGTGATCCAACCAATACTAGGAGGACTTGATTTGATTTCGAGGAGCCTCCTATTACACTCACTGCCACTGAACCATTGCCTTCTAGGCATCTTTTCTTGGTTTAGTCTTCAGATCCACAGTCTTATGGAAAGGCTGCAGGAAATATCTTTTGGGAATCTACCATGGAGGAAGAGTACAACTCCCTCCTCGAGAACCAGACTTGGGATCTGGTTCCCCTTCCTTCTGGGAGGAAACTTGTCAGATGAATATGGGTCTATAGGACCAAGAGCACAGCGAATGGACATATCAGTAGATACAAATCTAGGCTTGTTGCCAAAGAATTTTAGCAGGTTCATGGTATTGACTATGATGAGACTTCGCTCCAGTAGCTAAGATGGATTCCGTACGATTGGCACTTGCCATTGCGGCATCCAAGGGATGGTAAGTCCATCAGATGGATGTGAAGAATGCATTTCTTCACAGTGATCTCTCTGAGGATATCTACATGGAACAACCCCAGGGATTTATGCAGGACTCATCCTTGGTCTGTCGACTGAAGAAGTCACATTATGGCCTCAAGCAGGCTCCGAGGGCATGGTATGACAAGATGGAATCCTACCTATTGTCACAGAACTTTGTACGTTGTAAATCAGACCTAAATGTATACATGCTCAAGACGATTGATTCACTTGGTTGCTCGACTTCAGCAATTTCTACAGTCAAGAGGATTCTTCATGATAGGTTTTTGATGACGGACATGGGTCCACTACACTTCTTCCTTCGAATTGAGATTAGTTAGGATGCATCAAGCATCAAACTATCTCAAGCTAAGTATGCATGAGATCTCCTTGAGAGATTTCACATGATAGATTGCAAGTATGCTCCGACTCCTTTCCTATCAGGAGTCAAAATTGAGGATGGCGGGGAGACTCCACTGGTTGACAACACACTATATAGACAGCTAGTGGGGATCTTTTTGTATCTCACACACTCTAGACCAGACCTCTCATATGCAGTTGGTGCAGTTTCTAGGTTCATGCAGGAGCTGCATGAGCTACATTGGAAAGATGCAAAGCGTATCATTCGATACGTACAGGGCACCATCACCTTTGGGATTCATTATGTAGCAGAATCTACATTAGATCTCATTAGGCTTACTGATTCTAACTAGGTTGGTGATAGCATTGATCGCAAGTCCACATCTGGTTGTTCACTCAGTCTTAGTTCCGGTCTTATCTGTTGGTCAAGAAAGAAGTAAGCTTCCATTTCTCTATCTTCAGCCGAGGCAGAGTACAGAGGGGTAGTTAACATAACCATTCAGGCTATGTGGCTACAACATTTTCTCACTAAATTGGGCATTTAGTTTCATCGGTTGATCGTAATCTGGCGTGACAACCAGAGAACTATGAAGTTTTGCATAGATCCAGTTTAGAGGTAGTGGACGAAGCACATCAAGATCCACATGCACTACATCCAGGACTTAGTACATGAGGGGAACATTGACTTACAGTTCTGTCTTTCAGCAGAACAAACAACAGACATCTTCTCCAAGACCTTCACTGAGCAGAAATTACATTCTCTGCGAGGTTGTCTTGGAGTGAAGGACACAGCTGCCTAGCAACTATAGTTCTTCTTTTTACATACATTTTACCTTGAGGGGGGGGTTTTCCCATGAGGTTTTCCCTCTTTCCTCACTTTATTTTCAGTGTATATTTTGTACTTGGGTACCTAACATGGCCTCGTTGCCAAGACCCAATCTTTATTTTCACCATAGTGATGTTCAGGGGGGGTGTTGGAGTTACTTCACACACACCTAGTATTTCTTTTCCTAAGGTTTTTATTTGTTTATTAGTCATAATAAGTCATTATCCAGTCTCCTATATTTTAGGAGAGAATATTCCACCTGGAGAATATTCTCTTTCAGTTCACACTTTAGTTTGACTAATTGAGTTGAGTTTAGATGTTGCATTGGGATCATAACCATGCTAATTACCAGTGTGGTGCATTAGCCTTGATTCCTTGAGTTAACTCCTCACTACTTTATGTTTAGTTAGTTAATTGAAGACTAGTTGACTAGTTAACTCAACTAGGTGGCAGTTCACTCCCGTAACTACCTGAGAGACTAGAATAGGTGGCATTTCACTCCCGTAACTGTTGGTGTGTGTCCAGATCACTCTAGACCACCGCTATGGTGACTTGGTTCACCTCAAGTCGAAATCATTGAGTTATACAGAGTATATCATGTGTAAATTATTCATTATTCACAATGGCTAATGAGAATTCTTCCATTCTTTCTCTCCTTCTTCTTCCTTTTCCAATTCTCTGTGCAAATGTGTGTATTATTGTTTAGATAGATCTATTCTGTGTAGGTTCAACACATTTACACCAATGTCACTGATGAAATTCATGTTTCTTCCCTTTCATCTCAAACTTGCACCACCACCCCCATCCCATGCTTAGTTCCCATTATAACTATTTTGGATGCCCCCCCAGTTAAGACACAACCCTTTCCTATCATTGAGGAGCTCACTAAAAAACCATATATATTGGTCCCCAATTCCCCATACAATGCTACATCATCCCATTCCCATACTCATATTGACACTTCTGAGACCGATTATAGTGACCTCTTATCTATGACCACAAGAACCACATTTCCCATTCCTTCCCCCTTCCCCATAATTTGGTAGGTCAATGTCCCACTTGATAATGCAGCTAAAGACATTCCCACTCCATGGGATGATAAATCCACATAAGTGCCAAATAAAATAAGTAAATATCCTCCAAATGAACTTATGAATAACCTAGAGGACACTCATTCTACTCATAGTATGAGCTCAGTTAAGGAATAGATTACGCCATTGTAGCAAGATCTAGAATATTGTTGTGCAATACTGTAATTGTTCTTGGAGCACAAAAACATGGTTAGGATGCTTCCTCAAAAGGTTCAAGACAGGTGAGTGCATTAATATGCTTACCATGTCCAATGATTGGGTTGGCATATTAGAAAAGAGGAACAAGCTGATAGAAGAAATCTGGATTCAAATCCAGTAGATGAATAAGGAGGTGTAGGAGATCATTGAACTCATTGTGCAGTAGGAGAAGTTCACATATATCTAAGAATCCAATGAAATAATCGATGGGATGTATGAGGCTACTCAATATT
Source organism: Picea mariana (assembly GCA_032191745.1). Taxonomy (NCBI): domain Eukaryota; kingdom Viridiplantae; phylum Streptophyta; class Pinopsida; order Pinales; family Pinaceae; genus Picea; species Picea mariana. Next base: position 31,699 of record JASDQU010735159.1, read on the forward strand.
TCAAGAAATACCTCAAGGAATCCAAGCCTACAATTCAGGATACCTATGTTAATATGAAACAATTGGATTTGGCTGTAGAAACAGAGTGGCAGACATTGCTAGCCACTAAGCCTGCGGAGCCAAATGTTTATATTGTGAATGAATTTATTGTCGGAGATTTCATGTTGGTGTGGAAGCAGTAGGGATGGGTGGAGCAGTATGCCATCTTTTGTCAGCAAGAAATAAAGGTGATCCTAGAGTTGGCTCTTCATTTGAAGGAATCCCGAGTAATGAATCAGAGGGTTGAATTAGGATGAGTAAAAACTTTTGGTCGGGCCCTCCATTTTTGTAAATGATGATGTTTTAGGAAAAAGGCCACATGCCAGTTGGAAAAGAAGAAGAAACCACCAAAAATATTGAGTGCTAGCTAGATGGGTAGTGAAAAATGGACAAGATCATCGAGCTCTAACAGGAAAAGGATGGAAAAATAACGGATGACACAATACCTTTAAAGTGGAATAAAGAATACAAGAAGAAGACAAGGGAAAAGTATAAATATTAGAGCTGTGTAATGGGAAAGGGGTTGGTCATATTCTTCATTGTTATTATTTTTTTTGAGTAGGAGAGATTTGTTGGACACACCTACCACATTGAGAAGGGGGGGTGAATCAGCGTATGGATCTTTTTCAACTCCCCTTCAAAATAATCCTTTGTTAGCAATCACCATTTACTCATCACTTATTACTGACATTTTAAACCAGTTTTATGTGAACATATATTAGAAACAGATAAAAACAACATATATCATCAATAAGCAATCACCACAAAGAAAACGAAGAACACAAAATGTATGTACAATTTTTTTTTTATTATGGACTATAATCCTTGGGTTTATCAAGAACAACTAAACAGAGTATGAAATCCACAAGAGCACCAACTCTACAATGCAAGACTTAGCTTACACAACTAAACACCATCTGAGAAGAGGATTCAATCATCAACAGATATAAATATGTCAACATGTATGAGACCTGTTAGTAGTGTAGCACGCATATGTGCAACACACGTATGTACGCGCCCTACCAATAGTGCATCTCATGTATGTACACAACCTATCTGTACTGCATCTTGCATATTCCCTATGAACAACTAGGGTTTTCTCTCCTTGAAAAACTCAGATCCTTTGCATCCTTCAGTCACATCCTCTTTTTCCTTTCACTGTCCAATATATACGATAGCCAATTGCAACACAACTATGTTTTCCAACAACTTATTCATGCTCCTCAACCATACAATATGAATGTTACTTAATCATGTATAAGTAACCAGTATACTATGGAAACCATATCAGTACTGAAACATAAGAGTGTTGCTCACTCAGCCAATCAACCACATAAACCATATCATGACATCCATACCAATAATTCATTAAGCATTCACCATACCATAAGAAAGAGTATCCATCAAAACAATCATGTAACCATACCAGAACTTCTATGGAAGGTCTAAGCCCATAGAATGGAGATATGGAACTTGCTTCATACTTCAGGAACCTGACACCAACTCACACTCAAGTCTCCATGACGTTACTCAATTGTACACACTCTGATCTCCTTCATCTCGCGTGTGTATGCACCTTGCCTCACTGTATCCCGCGTATGTATGTGCTCTGGCTCACTGCAACCCATGTTCTCCTTCAGAAACTAGGGTTTTTGAAATTCTGGAACTTTCATCGTCAAGATCTTAGAATTATGGAAACTTTGATGCATCCATGAGATCCTGAAATCACTCTCTTACTCAAAAGAGATCTTAAATATATGCTCAAGAGAGATGTCTTTACAAGAGACTCTTGCCTCTTATTTATACTCTCCAAGTAGCTTCCTTAGAAGCATCCACTAGGCCACTTTGTCTACATATCCATTTTATCCACATAACCACTTTGTCCATATGGCTACCTTTATCCAACTTTGTCCACATAGCCACTTTGTTCACATGGCCACTTGTCCATTTAACCCACTTTCCTTAGTTTAGGGTTAACCCACTTATAACCTCTTTCCATAATTAGAAAGTTCTCCATTAAATTTATTATTTAAATAATCTTGTTTGACTTCATCATTTCACTTTATTATTTAGTACGTATCAAAAGAATGTAGGTAAATTGAAAATGCATTGGATTGGACCCTTTACAGTTGTGGGAATTTGAGAGTCCGTAGTTGTTAAGATCATGCAACTTGATGGAAATATTCATCTAGTATCAGTGAATGGTGCATGGTTGAAGCCGTACATTTATGATCATTAATATAATATATGTAACACTCCTATCATAGAGAGTGAATACCGTAGGTAGGGTTTTATTATGTTTTTTTGGTTTCCCTTTTTCATCCAATAAATAGTGATGCATCCACCGTCACTTATCTAAGAATCTACCTGTCATTTTTTGTTCATCCAACCCACATAACACCATCGTGGTCTGGTAGGTCTATGTCAAATAGTTTTATATTATGTAGTTTCCAAGTTTGAAGTATGTGCCATGCCATTGTATTTTTTTTTGTTAAATTTCCTTCATACTTTTTTCGGTCATCGTCCCATCATTGTTGGTCTGAGTCAATTAAGTCTGAATGACTATCAATAACTTTTATATTAATCACCAATGAAATATTTAATTTCTCGAGCCTCTCATCCTCTCACATTTGTGTTGATATTTTTGTCCTTTATTACCTAGGTATCCAACTCGTGTTTTCCATACTTTTTTCGGTCATCGTCCCATCATTGTTGGTCTGAGTCAATTAAGTCTGAATGACTATCAATAACTTTTATATTAATCACCAATGAAATATTTAATTTCTCGAGCCTCTCATCCTCTCACATTTGTGTTGATATTTTTGTCCTTTATTACCTAGGTATCCAACTCGTGTTTTCCATATTTGGGGCTGTGTCTATTATTAATGATCATTTTTCCATGCAATTTTCCCCTTAATGACAATTTAATGATTCTTCTATGTCACCTCTTCAATATTGTCTATAATTTTTCCATCGCCAATCATCCGAGTCATTGTTCCTTATCTAGTTATTTTCATATTCAGCACTAAATTCTTCTCAACGTTTTGTGAATTGGCACTTGCATTCTTTCCCCTCTGTCCTGTGTGTATACCATTGTAGGTTTCCAACCATGGGCCTCTCTAGAAATTCTTAGGATGTTATTCCAAATATTATTTTCATGTATAATTTGTTGATATGTATTTTGTGGTCATAGGATACCTATAGGGGAAAGTTGAGAAAACTGGAGTCATCGATATATTTTTTTTGGATGGTGATTTATTCCCTTAGATGAAAGCTAAATTATTTTTGGATTATATTTTGTTTCATTTGAGGGAGGTTGGTGTGAAATGGAAGACTCCCTACATGTCATTATGGGAGTCCACAATTATGAAATTGAGATATTTTCCATTATTTAGGACTATCAGATACACCGGGTGTTCTACCAAGTTCCTTGTTAGTGGCATCCACAATGGCCTCGTATGTTTAGAGAAATATTACTCAATTCATATGGATGATATACACCGAATGAAAAGTATCTCAATGGGCGGTTATGATGTTACTAAGGTATTCCAAGGGTCAAGGAAGATTGGCAAGAATTAGGGAGAGTCTAGTCTATGTGACAGCTTCAACACCATACAAGGCGGTAGAGGAGACTTCATTAACCCCAATTCGCCTACAAAATTTCACTCTGTAGGTTACCTAATCGCAAACAAAGTCATGAGGACATACACATGATCAGAATCCACACTTTTTTCCCTCTTAGTTGCAAACTTTTATGCACAAGGAGTAGTCATGACCTGGTTCCAGTACCTAAGGATGGAAATGTTACAGGCTTGTGCAGATTCACATGAGAAGGACAAATATTTCATATATGGCTAAATTTTAGTTGCATTTTCTATGTGGAAGTGGTAGCCACCAATGGGGAGGGACTTAACATTATTTTCATATAGTCCAGTGGTGATGACGTTCGATCCATGGAATGCTTGTACTGATACCACCAATTATTCATTCAACAATGGTGATCTCCTATACAACGGTTTAACAACTTTTTCAACGTCACTCAATGCATGAGAATCCATTAGGACCTTCTCAATCACCATACCAAGAAGCTTTGTTTTGGCATGAACAAGGAAAACACCTTCGTGCGACCTCTTGGTACAATGCCAAAACAATTTCACACTCCTCACTGCCTTATGAACTTGATGAGAAAGATCTATATAAGGAGTGTTGAGTATCCATTTTGACACCTTTATTACCCTATATTATCCTCTATCTGAGTCAATTTTACCTCTCACATGTGCATATTTTGATCATTTCCTTCACAAATCCACATAGTGACCTTGTCCATGTGCATAGAGAGGTAACTTATGTTAAAGCATGATTTTTTTGATTTTCTTGATTAAATGATTGATTATTTATTCTCCTAATTATTTTAACTATTATTTATCATCTTTGTGACAAAGCATCACTTGATCCGGTACTTCCATTGGTCCATTACTACAGCAACCAATTGATTTGGTACCAATACTCCTCCTAATATTGTACTCTGTAGTGATCCGGTAATACCTTTGCGTTCAACCAGTACCATCTCTGCACCTGTTCCTATACCAGCTCCATACAGTACCAACTTCACACCTCTTTTGGTACCAGCTCCATCCTGTACCAACTTTGCACTTCATTTGGTACCAGCTCTTTGCCTCTTTTAGTACCAGCTTCATCTGGTACCATCTCTGTGCTTCATCCGATACTAGCTTTGTGCTTCATCTGGTACCATATCTCCATCTCTTTCGATACCATCTTCATTCGGTACCAGCTCTTCACCTCTTCTAGTACCATATTCATCCGGTATCGTCTCTGCGCTTCATCCGGTACCATCTTTGTGCTTCATCCAGTACCAGCTCTCTGCCTCTTCCAGTACCATCTTCATCTGGTACTAGATTGTGCCTATTCTGGTACTAGCTCCATCTGGTACTACCATAGCACTAGTATGATACCCATAGTCATGACTATGTTCATCCAGTACTAAACCCCTTCCTACAAGATTCTGGTACTAACTGTTTTAGTCTAGTACTAACTGTGCTAGTCTGGTACTAGACATTATTCAAAGTTTTTGAATGCTTCTAGAAGAAAATTGGGCACATGGGTTTTGTCCAGAATGATGTTTTCATATGGAAAGAAGGTCATAATTCAACCATATCACATGTGTGGACCTCGAGCTCAAGGGGAATGATTATGCCAAAATTAGTAAAAAGCTCAAACTACCAATTTGTGCCTCGATTTCTGTGCATATGGTATAAGATCTAGAAATTCAAAGATATCGGTTTTGTCTAGAATAGGGAAAAAAAAGTAATATGCGGGAAGTATTTCAAAATTAGAATTGGTTTGGAAGATATGGGTGGAGACCTAACTCGAATCTGCCCAAATTGATGAAAAACACAAATTTTTGGGATTTATCCTAAAATTGAGAAAATTGTTTTCTTAGTTTGGGGATTCAGTTTCATCCATTCTTCCATGGATTTTATGTATAAATAAGACATAATAGGTCTAATTACAGGAGGAATTATTATGCTATAATATTGGTTCTTGAAGAAAGAGGAATTGTTATGTTGTAGGGTTGATTCTTGAAGACTGTGGATTGTACACCTATTTCTCAAGTAATGATATAAATCGCAGTTCATGGAATTGATGTGTGTTATAAAACCTTTCATTCTGTAAGTTTATTTTAAAGATACCTTGTTGGTACGGCAAGGGCCCAACGACCCAACCAAGGTAAAATTATTTGTATTTATTGTATATATAATTCTAGTTTGTGTATGGATAAAATCATTTTTGTTTTGATCATAAACATCTAACTTTATTTTTGTTTTGTTTCAGTAAACATTTGACAGAATACAATAAATATGTGTGGTAATTCTAAGTGAGTGAGTGAGAATTTATGGAGTGCAATATAGATTTCTAGAGTGTAATATGGATTTATGAGTGCAACATATATTCTTGAGTGAATATTTACTATCCTTGTATGTGTGTGTAGAAAATCGTTGGGTAGATTTAATGTTGTAGTGTTGTTTCTATCCTGCAAATCTAGGGATAATTAAGATCTCCATATTTCAACCTACATGAGCCTATAATGGAGTATCTCAACATACCTATATGTTCTTCCCAAATTAATTAGGTTTCACCTTGCAAACACATGCACAATCAAGACCTCCATCTCTCACCCTACATGTGCCTAAAATGGTGTATCTTCCTTCGCATGTGATTTCCTATAGCATTGATTGATGTTTTCCTTTGATCATATTCATAGTGTGAGTTGTTATTAGTCTAGATGTTGTAGGAACAAAGTCAAATTTCATGTTTCTACTTCATGAGCCTACAATGAACAGACTAGTCACCTGAACAAGAGTTTGAATCATATTTATTTTATGATCTTTGCTTTCCATCTTTTGAAATGTGTGAAGATTATTATTTTTAAAAGTGTGTGTTGGTTTCTAAATGGTTTTCTTATCTAAGATATACTAAACAGACATAGGAACCTATCTGTTATCGGAACATATAGTGCATCAACTCTATTGATTACTAATCCCGGTCGATAATTTGTGTTTGGTAATATATTATGCATATAATTGCACCAACATTTTGGTGTCGTTGTCAGGGAGTTGGAAATGGTAATAGGTAGTGTTTGAATCATATTGCTTTAACCATTTTGGATTGGTTTTATGGATGACCTAAGGGCGGAGAGAAGATGGTGAGACGTGAGGGAAGAGCCCATACATCCACTTTGGTGGGGTTTCTCCAAAGTTAGGTTGTCCTCTCTTCTTTTGATGCAAGTGTGTTTTTATTTATGCAAATTTAGTTTTATTTATGATGAGCTTACTTGTCCAAACCGATAACCTGGTGAAAACAGGGTCCCAGTAACACAGGGATTTCAAGTTTGGTGTTTTTTATTTTTGCAAATAGTTTTAATTTCTTAGTTTTAAAATTCAAATCTTTGATGATAAATCATTTTTGGGGTGTTGTAAGAACCCTCAAGTACTAATTTGTGTTGCGAGACAGGGATCATTAACCAGCTAGAGTAATTCAAGGATGATCAAGAGCTTGAAGAATTTTCCTCCAAGATCTTTATCGCATTCTAGAAGTAACTGGTATATCCGCCTCTTAGGAAGAGCATATATTGAAATCAGTCGAAAATCTAGTTGTCTCTCCTTAGGAAGATTTAGAAGTATCGTCGGATTCCTCTTGTCAATTTGTTGAGGAGAATAAAGAATCATGGATAGAATTCAATGGAGAAAAACCAGTGGAACCTGAGATTGAGGAGTCCTTAGCATGCCTCTCAGCAGATCCTATATGTACTCCAAAGATCAATCATATTGAAGAGGATAATCTACATAGCATGGTAGAGGAATACATTCAGTGTGACCTAAACAAAGAACAGAAACAAGAATATAGTGATCCTATTGAAATATGGTTTCAATTAGTTATTAGTTCACACCACTCTTTTATTTTTCATTATTGTTTGAACTCATCACCAAAGAATTTGGTCCTTCATACCCCGGTATGCATTAAAATTTATCTTTTAAACCCGATTATGGATATATTTCTAACCCTATTACGCACATGGCTTCACTGGAAGTATTCATATACTTGAAGGAAAAATTCTTTTGTTCAATTAGAGTAGGATAGGTAAATAAATAAATAAATGTTGCACATAAGTACAATGCAACATATATTTCATACTTTTCATAAATGGGAATGTCAAAAGATAATTAATCAATCGGTTTAAGATCTTTTGTTCCTATAGTAGATCTCTTTCTAAAAGTTATGATAATTTTATTTGGAATATTATGAGAAGGGAATATATTCATCCTTCAAATGCACACATAATACTGGAAGGATTTCAAAAGTGGAGAAGGCATCCTTGTCAACGTAATATAACACTTGAGGTAGTTCTTCATGACCTATTTCTTCAAATTTCATCTTTTTCCTTAAGTTGTTAAAAATGATGCATTTGTTCTTTATCATTACCTATTTATTTTAAGACAACTGTTTCACAAGGATGATCAATTAAGTGATATTGTTAATAGCATTTGAAACTGAATGTTATTTCCAGACTATTTTATTCATAGCTAATAATTCAACTTTTGACATTTTCCCTAAATTTTTTGTTTGTAAGCATGAATAAAAATCTAGTTTTAATTAGTTCTGTTGGTTTGTTTTTAGCAGATGTTTGCAACCTTCTGAGAATCCTTTTTTTAGTGTCTCACATTGTTTGCATGAGGCCATGAAAAACCTCAGGCGTGGGGGAGTGGTTGTTGAGACAATAGTAGTTAGGTTTATTTTCTAATAAAATGGAAGTGGCAACAAAAGCAATGTTTTTCCATCATGATGATTCAACATAACAAAGTCATATGTTTATTCCTATAGTGATGCAAGAGCATCGTAAGAAGCCAGCCAAGCAAGCATAAAGGCTAAAGACAGTTGGACAAGCGCAGCACACATTTTTCACATTTTGAAATGTTTTTGAAAAATTAATGAGCATATGTTAATGTAGTATTTAAAGGAAGCGTACTTGCATGTTGTAAATATATCTTGAGCAATTTTCTCTCATCTGTCGCATGTAATGGATATTAAGTCTGTTTAATGAAAGTAGGTAGATTTGAATTAAGAGATTAGATAATTTTAGAAGCGTAGGAGGGAAAACGATATAGACACCCTCACCCTTGTATTATTGTATCATGAGAATAGAAGAAGGGAGATTTCATAAGATGTTGAGTTATAGAAGAGAGTTGTAGAGAAGAACCCATGTACATGAGCACTTGAGTTAATATATGAAGCTTTGAATCAATTTTCATGGTGTTATGATGCTTACTGTTTACATTTGCTGAATGGTATGCTTACAGTTGATTTATTTCTCTATTTATGTATTTGTTTTAATGTTGGGTTAAATATGTGATTTCATGTTAACTATATGATGTCTGAGAGAGAAGAAGAATGAGTTTCAATTGTTTCTCATCCTGAGAGTTCCTACAAGGAGTGCAATGAAACGTCTGCAAGGTGTGCGTTGACAAGAGTTTGAGTTTTATCTCAGAAAACTCAGGAGAGATAGCGTTGTTCTTATACCAGCAGAAGTGCAGGTGAAGAACAGAGTCATGCAAGGTGTGTGCAGGCTAGTTGAAACCTTAAAATTTATCAACTAAGGTGAAGGTGAAAGGACTGTTGCTGCAAAGAGTGCACAGAGTTGAGGACTCAAATAACAATTCAAATCTCAGGAAGGTTAGTACCTTTGAAGAGTTCAAAGGAAGACGGGGAGCGAAATCATCGCGCAGAAGTTAATTTCAATGGAAGGATGCCAAGTCAGGTTGGCCAAAGATCCTTGAAGAGTGAATCAGACGGTCATAATTCTTCATGGAGAACTCGTGAAATCACG
>JASDQU010735160.1:11931-37327 GCA_032191745.1 Picea mariana
AATGCATACTAAAGAAACACACTTTTACCTAACAACATATTAGACCAATTAGATCTTAACTAACTCCTAAGTGTCTAAATATCCTAACAAATGGAGGAGTAAATTTACATAGGAAAGATCGATCCTTCTTGGTCTCTTGGACTTGCGTGATCCACACTTTTACATATTCAATGTCACACACTTTCTCCCTCTACCTCTCAAAAAATATTCAATATATCTCGAGCCTTTAGATAGCTCACAAACAAATGACTATTGAGTTATATTAACAAATTACTAAACTAGAGATGTATTCCTAATATTTAGCAACAAACTTAACACCTATGACAAAAAACTTGATACCTAATCAAACAAAGCCAACAAAAATGTCTTCTAGAGACATTTTGTAATTATTACAGATATAATAAAAGAAATTAGGGAACCAACTCCTTTGGTAAATGTATTTGATCCTTGAGATCAATTCTAGAACTTGTTGTCAAATGCTCCTGCATCAGAATCCCAGGGAAGAAAAGAACTATCCATCGGGCCTTCAAGGTATGCACCATACTTGGAAATTTTAGCTATTGTCATCCAAGTAGCATCATTTGTTGGTTGAACTTTCAATTTGAACAAGTACTGGAAATATCCTTTGTCTCTGGTTTTCCTTAACACCTTATTATCCAATACAAACTTGATTTCCTTTTTCACTTCTCTTGGTAGTTGTTCTTTCCATTATACAACCTAATCTTCATCACTTACAAGTTCATCTTTTGAAACATCCTTTGTCTTCTTGAAGGGATGCAAATCTGCAACATTAAATAGTGGAGAAATTCCAACACCACTTGGAAGTTGTATTTCATATGCATTAGAAGAAAATTTCCTTAAAATTTTACATGGTCCAATCTTTTTAAGCTTTAATTTGTTATAAGTCCCTACAGGAAACCTCTCTTTCCTAAAATATGCGATGACCAAGTCACCAACCTCAAAATTCACTAGTCTTATCCTCATGTCTTCTATCTACTTATACTTGTGACCGCTCTCTTGCAATTTTTGTTTGACCCTTTCCTGCAAATCTTATATACGCACTGCAAAATCCTCACCATCAAAACTTCTTAATTCTTGTTTTCCCAAAATCCTCAACTCATACACTCCCCTAGGATGCATTCCATACAAAATTTGGAATGGACTCATTCATGTGTTTCTATTTGGTGAGTCATTATATGCAAACTCAACTTGAGCAAGCATTTGATCCCACTTCTTATGGTTCTCATTCACAAGGCTTCTCAAAATATTTCCCAGACTTCTATTTACTACCTGGGTTTGTGCATTAGTCTATGGATGATAGGTTTAGATAAAACTGATATTAGTACCAAAATTTATCCATAAGGTTCTCCAAAATTGTCCCACAAATCTAGTGTCTCTTTTAGAAACTATACTTTTGGGTAAAACATCCAACCTTACAACCTATTTAAAGAACAAATTTGCAACATTTGTTGCATCACTATTCTTGGTACAAGCAATTAAATGAGCCATTTTTTAAAATTTATTTACCATAACATAGATATAATCGTTACCTATTTGTGTTCTTGGAAATCCCAACACAAATTCCATACTAACTGCATCCCATGGCCTGCTTGGAATGGGTAGTGGTTGATACAACCTTGTATTATGACTTCTCCATTTAACATGCTAACAAATTCTGCACTTCTCCACAAACTTCTTCACTTGATTTTTCATACCTAGCCAATAATAAAAATCATTTACTTGAGCAAAGGTTTTATCTTGTCCAAAATGTCCTGACAGTCCTCCATTGTGTTTTTCTTTGATCAAATTCTCCCTCATTAAACACTTTGGTATACACAATTTACTTTTTTGAATAGAAGTCCTTTATGTATCATATAGTCCAACCATTGACTTCTTTTACCAGCAATGGGATTTTCACAAGCCACATAGGCATCCTTGAAATATGCATCATCTTGATACATTTATTTTAAACCATCATATCCTAAAGTGCTGACTTGAAATTCTTGAAAAAGTAAATTAATTCTACTTAATGCATCAACAACTTTATTTGATTTCCCACTAGTGTGCTTAATTAGAAATGCAAAATTCTGCATAAATTCAACCCATTTAGTATGTTTTTGATTTAGTTTTGGTTGACTACTTATAAATTATAATGTATGATTGTCACTGTAAAGAACAAACTCCTTGGACATAAGGTAATGTCACCATTTCTTCAATGCCCGCACAGTTGCATAAAAATCCTTATCATAACAAGAATACTTTTTCTTTGTCTTGTTTAGCTTCTCACTAAAATATGTAATTGGTCTTTGCTCCTATCTCAAGACAACTCCTATTACAGTCCCACTGGCATTGGTTTCAATATGAAAGAACTTTTCAAAATATGGTAAAGATAACATAGGTTGATCAATGATATTTTTATTTAAAACTTGAAATTTTTTATCAGTTTCCACTATCCATTTAAATGGATGTATTTTCTCTTTGATGGTCTCAATAATTAGAGCAAACATCTGGCTGAAATTTCTAATAAATTCCTATAAAAACTTGCTAGTCCATGGAAACTTCTTACCTCAAATGCATTTTGGGGAGTAGGCCAATTTACTATGGCTCAAAATTTTTCTAGATCCATATTCAATCCTTCTTTAGATATTACAAACCCCAAATATATCAGTTCATTCTTCATAAAACTGCACTTCTTCAAATTGATCAACAATTTTTATTTTTGCAGAGTACTCAAAACCATTCTGAGATGTCTCAGATGCTCCTCTTTTGTTTGACTATATATCAAGATATCATCTAAATACACTATCACAAACTTCCCAATAAACTCTTTCAAAACCTCATTCATTAACCTCATAAATGTACTTGGAGCATTTGTGAGCCCAAAAGGCATCACCAACCATTCATACAATCCACTATTAGTTTTGAAAGTTGTTTTCCACTCATCACCCTCTCTTGTCCTTATTTGATGATATCCACTCTTTAGGTCAATATTTGAGAAATACTTAGAACCACTTAAGCAATATATCAAATCATCAATATGAGGTAATGGAAATATGTACCTTATACTAATCTTATTGATTGCTCTGGAATCAGTGCACATGTTCCATCCTCCATCCTTATTTGGGCTGAGTAATGTTGGTACAACACATGGAATTAAACTCTCCTTTACCAATCATTTGTCTAACAGTTCTTGTAACTGCCTTTTGATCTCTTCATTCTCTTGTGGGGTCATTCTGTAAGCTACTTTATTAGGAAAACTTATTTCAGGGATTAAATCAATGTGATGACTAATACTTCTCATAGGAGGTAAAGTATTTGGTAAGGCATCCACTATAATATCAACAAATTCATCAAGCATAAATTTAACTTCTATAGTTAAATCATCCAGGTTTGTATTAGTGAGTATTACCTTTGGCTTACCAATTAAGGAAAAATGCATCTCTTCTTCTTTTTTGACTTCTTGCACCAGCTCCTTCCCACTTATCAGCAATACACTTGGACTAATTTCTTCCTTAGCTATCTCATCCTTCAAAGGTAACAACACATGGTTGTTCCCATTCTTTTCAACAGAATAAGTCTTACTTCTACCATCATGGATGGATTTCCTATCATACTTCCATGGCCTTTCGAATAAAATATGGGAGACATTCAAGGGAATTATATCACATAACACCTCATTCTTGTAGCTACCAATCTAGAATTCCAATTTACACTACTCATTCACCAAAATCTAATGTCCCTTCTGCAACCTGGACACTCTTTAGGGAGTGGGATGTACTAGCCTCTGCAATCCCAATTTTTCTACCATCTCTGTGGAAACCAAATTATTTATGCTACCACTATCAATGATAATTTTATAGCACTTACCTCTTGACTTACATACATTCCTGAACAAAGGTTTCCTTTGAGATGGTTCATGAACCTCCTTTTCTTCCTTCATCAAAAATATCTTCAACAACAATGAGTCCCCTACCTCTGGAGTTTCTTATTTTTCTACTACATTCACATATTCTTCCTTTGTTTCTACAACATGTGCATTCCACTAATATGTTTCCTTGTTCTCTGGATAGTCCCATGACATGTGTCCTATTTTAACACATGTATAACATCTCATTTCCCTGCCTCTTCCTTGACCTCTTGAGAAAAATATTCTACCTCTTGATTCTCCTCCTCTTGGTCCCTGTCTTCTTTAACTTCTTTCCTCTTCTTTTGAAGGTTGAAATATTCCTCCGTTATATTGTCCTTTTCCTCTTGCTGGAATTATTCCTCTTTTTCTCTGGCTCTACTTTCTAGCCATCTTCTCTTCTTCCTTCAAAGCCGCTTGGAATGCATCTTCAACAGTTCTTAGGGACAAAAGGATGATTTCATCTTGAATTTCATACCTCAAACCATTTATGTATCTAGAAACATTCCTCAATGTGACCAGATCTAATGTTCAACCTACAGAATTCCTATGTGTATTATTTTACTGTCATAGTTTTTTGTCTAAGGTTCTGTAATTATCTAAATAAATTTCGTTAATAATCCTTAGGCATGAACTTACCTTTAAATTTGGCCACCATTATATCCCAACTCTTGATCTTATATTTTCCTTTTATTCCTCTATCTCCCTACAACCCATCCCACCATAGATTTTCATGTCCTTTGAGCCTAGTCACTGCATGCTTCACCCTCTTCTCCTTTTCTACCTCTTCATAATCAAAATATTTATCCATGGCATTTATCAAGTCAAGTAATTCATCAAAATTTAAATTACCTTCGTACATGGGTACTTCCATCTTAGTCCTGAATCATGTTAGAAAATGAGAAACACTTCCACACTAAACCTAGCATAAGAGAGGACAAAATATTTAAACAAGAAATTAAATGACAAAGAAAACACACAATACACAGAGATTTATCCTGGAAACCCAAATGGGAAAACTAGCATTCCTTGAGCGTTCTTCTCTCTTGTTGTATAATTCATTCATAATAAAAGGTTACATGCCTAACCTTGGTCTACACCTAAGACACAATCAACATCATACCTTCTTTCTTTACACAAGAACAACCTTGTAGACAATTCATGTTACATTTGCATGACCAAAAAGCTCTAAATTATTGATTATTGATTAGTCTTTACAACATTACACCACGATAGATCATTGGATACAAATCTTGTGAATATCGGGATTTTTTTAAAGTCAAATACCAAGTCGAATTACTAGTTGACTACCAACCGACCTTCATTTGGTCTTCAGTCCATTTCCACATGCTCACCTGTTGACCTCTTGTCAGTTGACCTCTTCAACTTTCTCTCGATGTCTTTGACTTCAAATTTACAGGGTCAAACCACCTTGATCTTAAACTTGGTGTCGATGTCTTCGACTTTTAATTTACCTGGTTGAACCACCTCAACCTTTGACTTGTTGTCAATTTCTTCGACTTCGACTGTCAGTCGATCCACCTCGACTAAAATTTCATTGCAAAGAATATAACAACCCAACATTCTCCCACGTGTTGTTTTCTTTGCTAAAATAGGGATATCTCTGAACTCTCATTAACAAACCTAGGGAAACAATGTCCATTGCCTCTTTGCACCAAGATAACTTCACAACACTCATAGACTTGATCAAAGAGTCAGTTATGTTTTTCAACATGTCGAATTTCTCCAATAACACCTTGTTTCTTTCCACCATGTCTCTCACAAAATGGTATCGTACATAAATGTGCTTAGTCTTAGAATGGCAAGCTAGGTTCTTTTCCAAAAATATTATGGTTTGACTCTTGCAACTTATCTTCATATCTTTCTTCTCAAACCCAATTATTAAACACAACCTTTGCAACCATATTGCTTATTTACTTCCATGAGTGGTTGCCATGTATTCAATGTTTGTTGTTGACAAGGCTATGATCTCCTGTCGCTTACTCATCTAGTTGATTTCCCCACTAAACATCTTGAAAACATATCTACTAGCCGACCTTCATCGATTGAGATCTCCATACCTGTCAGTGTCGACAAATCCATGTACATTTAATTCACTGACACCTCTAGGTTTTATTTGGTGGCATATAATATAATCTTTTGTACCATACAAATACCTAAATAATCTCTTGACAACTATCAAGTACTCCTTCCCAGGTGTCGACATGTATTTACTCAACACTCCCACTACATGGGCAATGTCTGGTCGAGTGCATACCATCACATACATTAGACTACCAACAACACTTGCATAGGAAACACATGCCATGCCCTATGTTTCCTCCTATGTCATTGGACATTGTTCAATAGTTAGCCTTACTCCCACAGGACTTGACACCTTCAAAGGTTTTTAATCCTACATGTTTAAATGTTTCAATATTGTTTCAGTATACTTATTTTGGTTCAACCAGGGATTTCTAGATGCTCAATATTTCTTGATCTCCATTCCTAGAATGAATTTCACTGCAACAAGATATTTCATGTAGAACTTGGAGGACAGTTGCTTCTTCACCTCCTTTATCGAGTTCATGTTTTTTCCAATTAGAAACATGTCGTTGACATACAATGCTACATATATGAAACACCCACATTATTCTTTGGAATATATACAGTCATAAACTTTTCTTCTCACAAAACCAAAACTAAGGATGTATGTGTCAAACTTTTGGTACCACATCCTTGGTGATTTCTTTAGACCATAAAGGGATCTTTTCAGTTTGCACACCAAATATTTATTTCCCTTTACTAAAAATCCTTCAGGCTATTTCATATAGATTTCTTTTTCTAGGTCGCCATGTAGGAACGATGTCTTTACATCCATCTGTTATATTTCTAGATCAAATGTTGCAACCAGAGATATTAATACTCTAATGGAGGTTAATTTTGCAACAAGAGAAAAATTCTCATCGAAGTCGACTCCTTTGACTTGGGAATACCCTTTCGCTATTAGTCAAGATTTTAATTTCTTGACTTGACCTGATGTTATCATATTCTTCTTGAATACCCATTTTCTACCGACATGCTTTCTTCCACTATATAATTTGACTAAGTCCCACGTCTAATTATTGTGCAAGGATTCCATCTCTTCAACCATGACATCCTTCCATATTTTTACCTCTACTAACTCGACTTCCTCCAATATTGACTTAGGCTCATCGTCGACGGAAGTCAACATGAATGTGGAATGGAATTTAGGTAGACTATACCTTTTGACTATTTTTTTTACTCGTTCTGACTTCCTTACAACTGGGGTCGGTTGTTCCACCTCTTCTTCTGATTTAGTTGACTCATCTGAATCATCTTCTTCGTTCCTTAGTTCAAACCACACCTTCCCTGGATTATTCTTTGTTTGAACAATTTCTTCAGTCTCAGACTTACTTTCAACTTCTATGAAGACCACATCTAGACTGTACACTATTTTCCTTGATGCAGGATCCCAAATCTTATATCCTTTCATTCCTTCTTTGTATTTAATGACAATACACTTGACTTCATTCTTGCCCATCTTTCTCCTCTTTTCCTTGGGAACATGAACAAATGCATCACATCCAAATATGTTGAGATGTGAAACTGAAGGCTTCTTACCAGACCATACCTCATGTGGAGTCATGTTGACTAGCACCAATGAAGGAGACATATTCACTGGATATTTTGAAGTGTCAATTGCCTCTGCCCAGAATTCTTGTGTGAGCCCAGCACCACTGAACATGCTCCTTGCCTTGTCCATCAATGTTTTGTTCATCCTCTCAACAACTCTATTGTGTTGTGGGGTATATGGTGTGGTATTTTTGTGTTCTATGCCACATTGCTTGCAGAACTGATCAAATTCCTTTCCAAATAATTCACCATTGTTGTCATTTCTCAACACCTTAATCCTCTTATCCGTCTTTTTTTCTACAAGAGAATTTCTATAAAACCTCTACTCTTAGAATTTCTGTAAAACCTCTATTTTCTTCCTTAGGAAATATATTCATTTCTTCCTAGAAAAATCATCTATGAGTTAGGATACATAATATAGGGATATACCAAGTGAAGGCATCAAAACATGGAGAAAAAAATCACTATGAACCAACTCTTGAATCCCCTTTTCCCTTGTCTCTCCAGATGGGAACCTCACCCAACTTTGTTTTCCATATATACAATTTTAACAAAAGTCGACTTCTAAATGACATACAAAAAAAAATTTCAACAATACCTTTGGTATGCATAGCTCGAAGTCCTTTTTCTCCAATATGTCCCATCCTCTCGTTCCATAGCACGGTCAAGTTAACTTTACATTGACTTGTCGACTTTACAATGACTTATTGAGTAGACTTATCAAGTCGACACTCCCTAATAAATTGTATAGGGTTCCAATATGAACTCCTTTCATTAAGACCATTGCACCTTTGACCATCTTGCACAAATCCTTATGAAATAGAGTGTGCACCTCTGCATCACTCATTTTTCTTAAATATATCAAGTTTCTTTCAAAACCTAGAATGTGTAGCACACTTGGAAGGGTTATCCTCCTCCCATCCTCCAATATCAGTCGAACTCTTCCTCATCCAACAATTTTGGTTGTAAATTAGTCCCCCAAGAACACATATCCTCCTTCATATTCATAGAACCATTCTCTATGTGGTGTCATATTATAGAATGCTCCCGAGTCAATCAACCAAACATCTTGATCTGAATGTGTACTAGTCGACGCTAGGTGCACATCTCCTCCCTTATTTGGAGTCATATTTCTCTCAGTTAATTGCTTCTCACCAGATCTTGTACTGAATTCCATTGCCTTGAACTTGAAATCCCTTTTGTAATTCCAATATTTACCACATTTCCAATATCTTCTCATCGACTGAACATGGGATTTAGATCTACCCTTTGACTTAGACTTTCTACCAAAGAATTTTCCTTTATCTATGTCAACCATTTGACCTCTCACCACTAATGCATCTTTGGTCGATCCTTCCATGTTCTTCCCTCTTATTCCCTCTGACAGTAAAGATGCAACCACATCTTCTAGCACTAATGTGGTTGAATTGATCCCTATAGCCATGACTAAGATATCCTAGGAGTTTGGAAAAGAACATAATAGGATAACATATTTCTCCTACTCAATGATCTTAATATCCATAGAAGATAATTGGCTTATAATGACTGAGCATTTAAATGAATTTAAATGCTCAGTCATTGAATTTCCCTCACTCATCCTTAGAAGATACAGTTTATTTATGAGAAACAACTTGTTTACCAGGGATTTCAACTGGTAAAAGCTTCTCAACTTGTCCCACAATTTCTTGGCCAAATATTCACCTGACACATTCAATAGTACTGAATCTGCATGACAAAGTCGAATCATACTCCTTTCCCTTCTCTTGAGTTTCTCCCATTCTTTCTTCAACATACCTATCAGAATGGTACATGGACAAAATGCTAACATTGTTCTCAATCTACAAGGAGATATTCAATTTTAATCTTCCAAATCTCAAAATTCTAGCCATTGAATTTTCCTATCTCTATTGTCGAGCTTCTCACCATTATTTAACACAATCTTTAAAGATTTATAACTTATGACTCTTTATGAACCTAGGGTTTAGCTCAGATCCAAGGTTTTTAAACCAAGTTATGATACCATATGTTAGGAAATGAGAAACACTTCCACCCTAAACCTAGAAGAACAGAGGAAGAAATATTTAAACAAGAAAGTAAATGACAAGGAAAATACACAGTACACAGAGATTTACCCTAGAAACCCAAATGGTAAAACCAATATTCCTTGAGTGTTTTGCTCTCTTGTTGTCTTATTCATTCAAAACAAAATTTCACATGTCTAACCTTGGTATACACCTAAGACACAATCAACATCATACCTTCTTTCTTTACATAAGAACAAACTTGTAGCTAATTCAAATTACATCTGCATGACCAAGAACCTCTAAATTATTGATTAGCGATTAGTCTTTATAACATTACAACATGACTTATTTATAGTAGGGAAAAACCTAAATAAAAGGTGCCCAAAGAAGGTTACAGATCCACATAGATCATTGGCTACAAATCTCATGAATCTCTAGATTCTATTATAGTCGACCACCAAGTCAGATTACCAATAGACTACCAGTCAACCTTCAGTCAGTCTTTAGTAGGTTTCCATGCACTCACCTGGCGACCTATTGCCAGTTGACCTCTTTGACTTGTTGTCAATGTATTTGAATTTGAATTTATATGGTCGAACCACCTCGACCTTCAACTTTATGTCGTTGTCTTTGACTTCGAATTTATCTAATCGAGCCACCTCAACCTTCAACTTGTTGTCAATGTCTTTGACTTTAATTTTCAGTCAATCCACCTCGACTAGACTTTCATTGCAAAGAATATAACAAGCTAGTAGATCCAACTCTTGTGACCATTCTTACTAGTTGTTCCTCTATTGTTTCTCCTCCTGGAGCTCCTTCTGTTTCCTCATCAGATCCTATATCTTCACTCTCACATACATATCCTATGTCAGGTTCTCTCCTCTGAGTTGTCTCCATAGCCTCCATCCTTTCCTGGATGTGCCTTAGTTCATAGCATAACTCATCAGTTACCACATTCCTATCTCTACCTCCTCGCCTGGGTGGCATGATTTGTTAGATACAATGTCTCTATTATATCAAAAATGATAGTAAATACCACTAACTTAAACCCACAATCACAAAGTTTTCAACACTCTATTGTAGTCAATATTCGAGTTGATTGTCTAGCCTCAGATCAACACAACCAGACACTCAAATTTGTGTTTTTATACAATGATGAATTGTGCTCTATCATAGATATCTCTATGCAGAATTACCACTATGTGGATATACCTCTATGCAGAAGTATCGACGAACAATGTTGACGAAATCTCTTGCAGACAATTCTGCGTAAAACTCATCTAACAATGCAAGTGTGTCGCAAGTTTCTCTACACGTGGAATCCTTTAAAAATAATAACTTGTTGCAGATATTTATGGGGCATTCCACTACACCAAATCATGACTATTTGTTCCTGTGAAGAAAAATACTCATGAAATATTCTTTTAAGCAAAATTTTAGAACTTGTTGAAATCAACTATGCACAGTGTTTCCTACAATCACATAAACTCATCACTCTATCAAGATAACTTATACATAGAGTTTGACAATTCAAACACACGGCGTGACAAATTAAAACACATAGCACGACAACACCACACACTATGTTCTTTCTTAATGTCAATGGAGGAGTAAATTTACATAGGAAAGTTCGTTCCTTCTTGGTCTGTTGGATCCGTGCAATCCACACTTTAACATATTCAATCTCACACAATCATTCCCTCTTCTTCTCATAAATAATTCAATATATCTCAAGCCTTTGAATAGATCACAAACAAATGAATCTTGATTTATATTAACAAATTCTTAAACTAGAGATATGTTCCTAATATTTAGCAACATACTTAACACCTATGAAAAACAAATCGACAAATCGATACTAATCAAACAAACTCAACGAAAATGTCTTCTAGAACCATTTCATAACTATTACAAATATAATAAAATAAATTAGGGAACAAACTCCCTTGGTAAATGTCTTTGATCCTTGAAATCAATTCTAAAACTTGTTGTCAGATGCTCCTGCATAAGACTCCATTAATCACCATCTAGTAAGCCACTTCTTGGAGAACTAATTTGTCTAGTACAAATTGAGGAAGAAGATGTGGGGCTTTCATGGATCTGTGTAATATGATATATGTGTCATGCTCTATTAAGTACCAGTATCCTATTATTATGATTACAAATAATTCTTTGTTAGTCATACACATGGATGACATGCAAAAAATGAATTCGTACAATGGGGCTAGGAAGTGCTCACATATATTGTGATACTATGTCCTATACTTGTGCTCCCAAATCACCTTGCAGTATATGTGAATAGTTGGCTCTGTCGTCTACCATGTCAACCCCATATTCTGGTATTGATGTGCTATGCACATGATATATAGGAGATATGAAGTCACGTGGAAGTCTGGAAAGGTTTCAAGATGGGTTTCCTTAATTTTTTTATGACATCTACTAAGTTTGTTGACATAATGTCATCCTAGTTGAAAGACGATCCTTCATCTGCACAATATCTGAACCTAAACCTAAACCTGTTTCAACTGAATTAAATTCATTTGCTTCCTTGTGGAGTCCTCTTTGGATGCTTTCATTATTTTCCCACAATCCTTCTTTAGATGCCCAGATTTACCACAAAACCAACATTTTTGCTTAGCCTTCTTTCCTCTTGAATTAGATCTTGGTGTACCTCTCTAATCTTTCCCTCTTTCTGTAGATCGACCTCTGACCATCATTGCTTCTACTATTGAGGTTTCTTTACTAGATCTTCTCCTCATTTCTTTAGCCAACAGAGATCCCACAACAATATCATTATTAATATTGCATGTTGTGCTAAACCACATAGATGTGACCAGATGATCCTAAGATTCAAGTAATTAACTCATTAGCGTGATTGTTTTGTCCTCATCTTCATATTTTACATCCATACTAGTTAATTGACAAATCAATGTACCAGAAATACTTAAATGATCGGTAATTTTGGTACCTTCTTTCATATGTAAGATATACAACTACCTCTTCAAGAATATTATGTTTGTCAAGGAATTCCTCATATAAATACTTTCCAATTTGTTCCACAATCCTGTTGTTGTCTCCTCTCCAATGATGTTAAACAAAAATTCATCTGCCAGACATAGACGGATGGTACTAAGAGCTCTTGCATCCAAATATTCCCAATCCTTGTATGTCATGCTTGTCGGTTTCTTTGTCTTTCCTACCAATTCATTTTGAAATCCTTGTTGCACAAGCATATCCTACATGTTGAGCTTCCATAGCTCAAAATTTTTCTTTCCATTGAATTTCTCCACCCCAAACTTTGAACTTTAAACTTTTTCCATTTGCATAAATCGCCCCAAAACCACAACTTATAATACTAAGCTTGTTAATATGGAGGAATAATTTTATTGTTGAAGGTTGAACTCTTGTTGACCTTAAAAAAAAATTGAGTCAACCTTTTCATGACTAACTCTCCCCTTGTATAGCATGCAGAGTGTTAGTCCAAGAATGAATTCTCCCTTTGTATTGTTGGGGGGGGAATTATGCAACGCTCCCTATGTATGTATTAGGGGGTGTTACTCCCCTAAAAAAAATTATTTCACAAGTGTGGGGGGCGTTAACGCTCATGTTACTGAGCTCAGGGAGTGTTATGGACAAACTTAACGCTCCTTCACCTTCAACAACTTCAATGAAAATATCAATCTTGCATATCTCTTTTCTATGCAGCTCTTATATCCAGCGACCAGATTCTATTCTCCTTCACTCTTAGATACTTCAACTCTATGCTCTGATACCACTTGTTAGGAAGTGGAAGCATAAACAAAGAAATATTTTAATAACAAAGAAAATAATACATAGAAATCACACAATTAGACACAATGTTTATGTGGGAAAACCCTTTTAAGGAAAAAAACCACGGGGCAATGATAATCAATATTCTTATTATTCAAGGGAGAATTACAACAACCAATTTCAGGGTTACAATCTTCCTCACAACTCATCACACACACTATGCTACATTATTTTCTTTCTCACACCTCTATAGGTATGCTAAATATATAGGATTTGTTAGACGATTAAACAAACTAGTTACAACTTAATTCACCAGTTACACAAACTGATCACTCTAGTGTGCATGAATGCACATTCCATTTTTATCTGATATGATGTGCATGCATCTACATGAGAAATTAGTTGGCAGTTTCAACACTCCTTCGGGTAGTCTGTTCAGGGATTCCACTCCCATCTCTTGAGATATAGTGCTCATTTTTGTTGCAGATGAATCTTTTTTTTTTCCCTTGGAAAAAGAAGTTTCATTGTTATTTAATATTGAACCAAAGGAAACTTACCAATACAAAAAAGGTCTTAAATGTGCCTTTTACATAGTCCCAATATGCAATTCGACCATAATGTTGTTGTATTACAAAACACACACTTTGAAGATATCTAACAAACTTCCCTCGCCTATTTTATAAGCCTTACAATTTCTTAAATAAGTAGTTCCATAAACTTACAAGAAGGAGATGTTGTTTCAATTCAAAACATATATACAAGGATATTGATATTCCATAGAACTATTTTAGAAAATATAAAATTTTCCATTTCTGACCAGAGTATCCTTAAAAATTTCCTCGAACTGTAGCCATCTAGGCTGCAACTCCATAGCTAGTTTTGAAAGTGAATCTGCCATAGATTTGTAGTTGTACTATCTATGAACATGTAGACACTTTATCCAATTGAAATGTTGTTTGAGAGCCATAATATTTATCTTCCAGGGCCTTAGGATAAGAGTGTTCAACTGTAACTTCTCATCAAACCAGTCTAACACAACCCTCGAATCTCCAACCACCATTAAATCTACAATGTGACATCTCTTTGAAAATGAAATAAGTCCCCATAAACCAAGAAGTTCGGCCTTAATATTGGAACCCACACCAGCAACAAGTTGTGCTCTAAATAAATGATGTGAATTTAACTTGAGAACAATACCCATAGCACAAACCCCTCTTGCAACAACACCATCAAAGAACCCAATAGGCCTATTATCAAAATACAGAGGGTTCATAATTAAATCTAAACATTCATATTTTTTTTCACCTGACATCTCCTTGATAGCCAACCCAATTCTAGAGTCCGTCATCGCATCATTTTGAGGAAAGTACTCAAACATGATTTTGTTTCTGTAGCGCCATATACCCCAAAGCACATGGAAAGGTACTTCCTTATTTCTAGGAAAGGATATGAACCAACTTAGTAAATTTTCATCTAGTGAAGGTCGATCCCAAGTTCCCTTTATATTAATATGTTCACAGACTTCTTTCCAGATTGCTTGCATAGTTTTATAATGGGCATGCTAGCACTCTATAATTTCTAAGGCTGAAAAAGAAATAGATAGAGGTAACCACAAAACCACTTTTGAAACTGGGATCTATCCATGCCAGCCTCAGAGAGGGATCTCTCTATCTGATTTAGCTATGTTCTTCTGAAATTTTAGGCTAGTTATGAAAGTATTGGTTTTTTTTTTTTTTTTTAATTGGTTTGGCAAGAACAACAAGGGAAAGCCATTGGGCAATGGAATCAGGCTGAGTTGAAATCAAGTCAGATCTACAAGAAACCCTTACAGGGAAGGATAGAAACCTTTGTTGAATTCTTAAGGTTGATAAGTGATTTGAAAGAAAAGGTGAGGGGATCGAATTATACTAGAGAAATTAATATTTATGGACATAACCCTCAAGCAGAAAACATTGAAATTATTCAAAGCCAAAAACATAATGTACATAAAAAAAAAATTAGGTTCTTCAATTTTCTATTGAATAATTCAAAATGTATGGATAACATAAGAATAACAGTGAAAACATAGATATAAATATAGATGCACTTCACCAACATAAGTGGCACGAGAATCCTGTAATTATTGCAACTGTATTAGTGAAGTTTTTTCAAAGGAGGCTCTGTGAGTTGCTTTACATCAATGAGTCTTTCTATTTCCACCTGTTCCCACCCATTTTACATCAAAATAAAAAATGTATATAGGAAAAATCATCTCCAAGATCAGGAGGTCATATCTCACTAATTTCCCAAAAATAACAGCCTGTTACATTAAAATTTGGAACTGTATTCCCTAAAAATAGACCAAACCGCTGCAAAAAATAGTGTTTCAATTATGAGTTTGTATCTCCCAAATACTGAAAATTGTGTAAAATATGGAGAAGGTTTTTGTATATCAGTTTGTTCTAAGAAAAAACCTCTCTTCATTCCTTTATATTCATCTTCGTTTACCTAGGATCTGCATTTGAAAAATATGTCAAACAAGAAAATTTGAATCTCGAAAAATAGGGCTCAAAGATGCTCTTGATTAGATATAAAAAAATATGGGAGAATTTAATTTTATTTATCCCGTGATGAGAAAAAACCTCCTTTGGATTCTCAAATTATTCCTCATTTTCCTGGACTTTGCCTCAGAAGATGGTTGGTCAAATTGTGCAAAAACAGTTTTCGGAAGGGGGAAAGGTGATTTTTGGAAGGGGAAAAGTGGTTTTCAGGAGGGGGTAGGATGGTAAGTGGTTTAAAGGGGGGGTACTAAATAATAGGGAGGTGACACATGGTAATAGTAAAACCACTTTTCGGACCCCCC
The DNA here is from genome assembly GCA_032191745.1 of Picea mariana. NCBI lineage: Eukaryota > Viridiplantae > Streptophyta > Pinopsida > Pinales > Pinaceae > Picea > Picea mariana. Next base: position 28,130 of record JASDQU010735160.1, read on the forward strand.
CTTTGGTTAATTGTCGAAGGGGACAGGGTCCGAAATAATAACATAGACGTTGATTTAATTATTTATTTGGGATGGGATATATGAAGTACGGGAAGGGAGGTTAGTAGAATTATGATATAGATTTTTTTGTTTTTATTTGTTTTTTTATTTTTATTTGATTGTGTTTTGTTTTATTTTTAATTTTTAAATTTTATAATGTTTTTTTTTTTTTTAATTGTTTTGTTTATTAATTATTTTACTTTATTATTAAAATGATTGTTATTACACTAACCTAATTTCTAACATGATCACACTAACTTAATTACTAATTATTTAAATTATTAATTTAATTAGTTATTAAACTAATTAATATTTTATTTAATTGTCTATTCTAGGTTATCTAACTTTGTTTTATTCAGGGAAGATTGGCGGGAGAATGATGAGGTGGATGGTGTAATGGAATGAATGGTGCAACAATATTATGAATGCAATATTGGACAAAAATGGATGAAGGGGAAAAATCATTGAGGGAGTCAATAAGCCAAGAAACTTCATGCTGAGAGCAATGCTCATGAATATCACGAAATTTATGGAGTGATAAGATAGGCTCCATCAGGGGATGGAATTCTCCTTGTGAGATGCCAAGAATTGCATATCTCTACTTTTTCATATCATTGCCTTGGTCATTGGGCTGATGCCAAAATCTGTAACCTGTTCTGTCCGGAATCCTCTGTGGCTGAACTTCTGATCTGTGTACTGAAATCGGAACTGAAAATGAAAATATGGTTTTTTTTAAATGCTCATAGCATTGAGCTTATTTGCATACTGAAAATATGATTGCTGAAAATATGTTCACCTAGTAATCTTATTTAGATATATATACAATCATATTCTAACATTGAATGCTTGACTTCAAGTGATGTAAAATATCCAATATAGCCAATCAAAGATTTGATCCAATACCTTAGCTCCTTCACTGTTTTTAACAAAACTCAGAACTAGATCTGGTAAGGGTACTAAAAACTGATTGTCAACTTGATCTTCACAATAGAGAGATTTGGAACCATGAAAATCAAAAGAGGCACTGGAAATCGATTGGAACTCTGAAGTGAAAAAATCCTCCATATAGATAGCTATGGGATCATGATAGGCATGACCTATTTCTTGATGTTCAAAGTGTTCAGTGAATTTAAGGTCATGATTGGGTATTTCTTATATGCTATCGATATCATCATACAATTTCTGATTTGACTGCAAATTTTTAGTAGATATTTGTAATGAGACTCTTTCTAAACATGACAATGAAGTTGGTTGCCTGATTAGGTTTTTATCATATCTATTTGTAGGCTCATAGTTAGCTAATGTAGAAGGAATTTGACTACAGATATTATCCAAAACATCAGCTATTGGATCATGGAGAAACTGAGAAGACTATTGCAATTTATAATGAAATGGTTCAAATGAGACAACATGATGTTTATAGGATTATCAGTCTTTTCTTCAGAGATATTATCAACATTTTTCTTCAAAAAATGAAATGAACCAAAACTTAATGGTACAAAATTATACTGCATCAATTCATGTGGTTTGAAAATCAATGTAACTCAGGGGCTGCAATTCCGAAGCTAGAATAGCTTCCATATCATAAATGACATCCTCAACTAATTCATAAGAAATTTTCCCCATAATAATGCTTACAACTTGCTTATCTGCTTGTTTATAGTTTTCTCTCATAAATTGATATGAAGAGAAACATAAGGGCAAATATTTTTCACTTACTTTGAAATTTTTTGCATTTTCTTCATTGCTATCATGATTGTTATGCAGTGGTTGATTGTTATATTTGAATTGTTGTAATTGAGCTTCCTTCTCCCAAAAGCATGCCATTAGTTTCTTTGAACAATCAGCCTCGATTTTGACCACATATTCATCATCATACTGATCATACTTGGGTAAATCATCCATATAAGAAATGGCATCAAGCATACACATTAGATCAATTGATTTCTCCTCCACAAGATGATTTTGATTTTCATCTTTGTCCATGGCATGAAGTGAATACATAAAACAATCATTTTTTGATCTATGATACCAAGGATAAGTAGAAAAATAATTAGGAACAATCACCCTTTCCTTTTCTGCAAAAAATGGAACATGGTGTTTTTGAACAGCAAGTTCATCTCTCATGATACTATTTTGCATCATTTCTTTCATTGTGCTTACCAGAATGTCTAGTTTCACTTCTGAATATGACAGATGCTCCTTCTCTATGTTTTCCTTCTCTTCTACCTTTAATTTTGACATTTTGATCAACAAATTAGCTTCCACACCTATTTCAATATCCTACATTTCTTTGAGTGTTGTAGAGTTCCTTTCTCTCAATTGAAACGCCATTTCTGGATCAAAGGCATCCGGGCAGGGATGATTTTAAGGATGGAAATTTATTTTAAAATGAAGAAACCTTGGCAAATATTACTAATCCTTCATATGTCAACTATAAATGTTTGGCGATATTTTTGTAAAAATATTCAAATTTCTAAGTATTTTATATAGTTTTTATAAAATTTTGGCAATTTTTAAGGTAAAATAATTTTATCCTATAGAATTTGGGCGAATCATTTTTAAAATAGTGAATCTCATTTTTGGAAAAACCATGGAAAATTAGCACATGAGCGAAATTTAGCCCCTAAAATCATCCCCGCATCTGGGTAGTGTAAGAGAGCTAAACTAGGAGGAGGATTTATATCATCATGCATTGAATAGTAAACTTGATTGAATCTGGCTGAAAAGTGTTGCATTGTTTCTCCTGGATGTATTTTCAAATGATTGTATTCTTCTAAAATCAGAAAATGATTCATCTTGATCACTCATTTATCAAGGAAGACTTTCACAAATTTATGGAAATCACCAATGCTTGCAGTTTAATTTTTTTTGAACCACTCTTTAGCTTTACCTTGCAAAGATAGAGCAAAAATCCTGATACAGACATCATCTTCTTCAACCTCAAAAAGGTCAAGAAAATGTTCAAAACCCTGAATGTGTTTTTCAGCAGTGATGCTACCATATTCTCCATCAAACTTGGGAAGATATTTGTAATAATTTGCAGGGAAATCATGGAGTATAGGAGGTAAGATGAGAGGCTTGTATCTATCTGGAATTTTAACATGTGCAGGAGTATGTATAGAAGCTGTAAAATTGGTCTTGATCTCTTGAGGCTCATTAAGTTGGATGATCAACATAGGTTTTAGAAAAAGGGTCTTGAACAAGATAAAAAACATGAGGAGAATTTGTATTTACAATCTTCAAAGGAAAGGAATGGGATGCAAGTTTGTGATATTTTATGAAATACAATATACATTGGAAAACTTTCTTGACATTCTCAGGAAAAGAGAAGAAATAATTAACAATAAATCATATAATGTCTTGGATAAAATTTCAACTTGAATACTTGATCTTTCCAAATTTCCTTTCATGTTTTTGTTGTTACTGTCATCGTCCAGTGGAGTCTTTAAATTTAAATTTGAAATTGATTTGGAGTTGCCAGGTGAATAATTCAGCCTTCATGTGTCTGATCACTGTCCACCATCAGTAAATAGATATGGAACTTGATACAATTTTCTGAGGAACATTCCCCAGTATGGCCGCCACTATGTTAGCACTCTGTAATTTCTAAGGCTGAAAAAGCAATAGACATAGGTAACCACAAAACCACTTTTGAAACTGGGATCTAGCCATGCCAGCCTCAAAGAGGAACCTCTCTATCTAATGCAATTATGTTCTTTTGAAATATTAGGCTAGTTATGAAAGTATTGGGTTTTTTTTTTTTTTTAATTGGTTTGGCAAGAAAAGCAAGGGAAAGCCATTGGGCAATGGAGTCAGGCTGAGTTGCAATCAAGTCAGATCTACAGGAAACCCTTACAGAGAAGGATAGCCACCTTTGTTCAATTCTTAAGGTTGATAAGTTATTTGAAAGAAAAGGTGAGGGGATCATATTATACCAGAGCAATTAAGAATTTTGGACATAACCCTCAAGCAGAAAACATTGAAATTATTCAAAGCCAGAAACAGAGTGTACATCAAAAAAAATTATGTTCTTCAATTTTATGTTGAATAATTCAGAATGTATGGATAACATAAGAATAACAGTGAAAACATAGATACAAAGACAGATGCACTTCACCAACATAAGTGACACAAGAATCATGTAATTGTTGCAACTGTATTACTGAAGTTTTTTCAAAGGAGGCCCTGTGAGTTGCTTTACATCAACAAGTCTTTATATCTCCACCTGTTCCCACCCATTTTACATCAAAATCAAAAATATATATAGAAAAAATCATCTCCAAGGCTCAGGAGGTCGGATCTAACTCATTTCCCAAAAATAACAGCCTGTTACATTAAAATTTGGAACTGTATTACCCAAAAATAGACCAAACTGTTCCAAACAATAGTGTTGCAATTATGATTTTTTATACCCCAAATCCTGAAAGATGTGTAAAATATGAAGAAGGTTTTTGTATATCGACTTGTTTGAGAAAAAAACTCTCTCATTTCCTTGATATTCGTCTCCGTTTACCCAAGATCTTCATTTGAAAAATATGTGTCAAACAAAAAATTTCTGAATCCCGAAAAATAGGGCTCAAAGATGCTCTCTATTGTCTCATTCCATAATAGATATGAAAAATATGGGAGAGGTTATTGTTATTTATCCTATTCTAAGAAAAAACCTCCTTCGGATTCTCAAAATTCGTCCTCATTTTCTTGGAATCGGCCTCGGAAGACGACTGGTCAAACTATGCAAAAATAATTTTTGGAAGGGGGAAAAGTGGTTTTCGAAAGGGGAAAAGTGGTTTTTTGGGGGGTAGGATGGTAATTTTTTTAAAAGGGGGTCAGAAATAATAGGGAGGCAACACATGGTAATAGTAAAACCACTTTTCGGACCCCCCTTTGGTTAATTGTCAAAGGGGATGGGGGGTCCAAAATAATATCATAATCGTTGATTTAATTAGTTTGGTTGGGATGAGATATATGAAGTAAGGGAGAGGAGGTTAGTAGACTTAGGATATATAGTTTTTTTTGTTTTTGTTTGTTGTTTTACTTTTATTTTATTGTTTTTTGTTTTATTTTTTATTTTTAAATTTTATAATGTTTTGTTTTTTGTTTTTAATTATTTTTTAATTGTTTTATTTATTTATTTATTATTTTATTTTATTATTAAAATTATTATTATTACACTAACATAATTTCTAACATAATCACACTAACCTAATTACTAATTATTTAAATTATTAATTTAATTATTTATTAAAATAATTAATATTTTATTTAATTATCTATCATAGGTTATCCAACTTTGTTTTATTCAGGGAAGATTGGCGGGAGAGTGATGAGGTGGATGGTGTAATGGAATAAATGGTGTAGCAAGATGATGAATGAAGGATTGGGAAAAAGTGGATGAAGGGGAAAAATCATTGAGGAAGTCAATAAGCCAAGAGACTTCATGCTAAGAGCAATGTTCATGAATATCATGGAATTTATGGAGTGATAACAGAACAAACAAGTGCATGGTTGTCTCCTCAGCTTTTAAGAAGAGGGTGTACACTGAGGGCTTGATTCCTCCCCTATGCCTGTAATTTTTCCCAATGAGGACACGGTCATATAAGAAAATCCAAATAAAGAGAATTATTTTGACTGGGGTCTTTACTTTCCACAGAGCTTTGTGCCACCATACAGGTTCCTCCACCACATCCTATGTTATAAGAGCATCATATGATAACTTGGAAGTCACTGATCTCGTGGATTTGTTCCAAGAACATACTACACTGTCCTCATCATTGTTGAGTGTAAACCACTACTTCTTAACACAGAAAAAAATCCATACCATTCCTCAGCCAACCCACCCTCCAAACCAAGGTCCTCCACAGAGAACAAATCCTTTGTATTCAATGTATTTAAATAATATGTGAAAGTAATGTGTGCCAAAGAATATACTCATTGCCCTTTTAAATGTTGAACCAATGCATCCGATAATTTGTACAAGGGGCCACAACTAATAAAATGGTCTTGACCAATCCGTACCCTAGTCTAATTGCCTACTGACCATGTCAACCATCTCTTCAATAGGTGCAAAGAGCCAATGAAATTCTTCTAGAAATTTGAAGCCACGGGAAAATTGTAGTTTTCAATGCGCAACCAATAAACCACCTCAACACCTTTCAAATTTTTTTTCCAGTACCTTGCTCCACAGATCAAATCCAAACAACCCTTGCCAAAGAGACTTTGCAGCAAGGGGTTGTGCAAAACATTTTAGGTTTCTAATCCCCCACCCACCTAATGCCTTGGGCTTTGTAATCTTGTCCAAGCTCACTAAATGAAAACTAGTGGGTTTCTTAGCACCTTTCCAGAGGAGCCTAGATAATATTTGGCTGATTTTTTGTATGATCTTTTCAAGAACCTTAGCTAAACTGATCTAGTAAACCGACATGTTTTGGAGAACTGAGTTAACTAGAACCAACCTACCACCCAAGGAAAGCCATATACAGGTCCAATGACCAAATTGCTTCTCCACCTTTTGAAGAAGCCAAATCCAGTCATTAGGTTTCAAATAAAAACCAAGGTATTTCATACCTTGATACAACTTTATATAAGGGATTTCAAAGGCCTCCTCAATCCTTTTGAGCAGTGCATCATCTAAATTATGAGTAAGGAAACATGATTTTTGACAGTTTATCTCCATACCCGAGGCATGGAAAAAACTTGTAAAACTTCTTTGAGTACAAGCCACTCTTCATTAGTGCCAACAACCAGGATTAACACGTCATCCAAAAATAACATATGTGAGATGATGACTCCTTTAGCAACTTTTGTACCCTTGAATTTCCCATCTTTGCAATCTTTCTTCAAAATCCTACTGAGGCCTTCCACCACCAATAAGAACAGTAAAGGTGAAAGAGGACATCCCTACCTCAGTCCTCTGTGGCTTCTAAAGAAATCAGTTTGAGCACCATTAACCAAAACTGCAAAATTGGCACTAGAAACACATCCCATAATCCACTGTGTCACCTCTCATTTGAGGCCAATTTGTATCAACATCATCCAAAGGTAGTGCCAACTCACCCTATTAAAGTCTTTCCTAAGATTTGTTGGATTACTGAGAGGGGAGGTGAATCAGTAATAGCGTAATTATAATCATTTTTCTTCAAATGTTATATCAATGTATAATTATTATCCAATAATGAGCAGTAAGAAATAAACAATCACACACATGCATAGTACACCAGTGTTTTATGTGGAAACCCAAATCGGGAGAAAACCGCATAATACTTTTTCTTATATGTCTTGAAGAATTACATTCATTGGAAGCACCAACTTCCTTTGTTTTCCAGCTGCAACTGGAAGGAGGCTCCAACCCCCTAGTTTCTCAGGCTACAACCTGAGGGAAGCTCCAACTCCCCAATTCTCTGGCTACAACCCCCTATGTTCCCTGGCTACAACCACTTGTCCTTGCCCCATCCTACCACCCTGAAGTATAAGTAGAATGATGGAACCACTGTCACACTATCACTGTGAGATATACCACTGTAAACCTGTACCAATAAATCTGAATCATGCATCAACCTGTAATCAACCTATACCATAAACAAGTGCATAAACCATGTACCAACTTGTACCAAACAACCTGTAATCAACCTATACCATAAACAAGTGCATCCAACCATATACCAAGTATGTACCAATCATGTTTCAACTACTCATCAACTATGACTCATCAATGTGTACCAACATCATCAACTATAGACCTCATGTATGTGTCAACTCATCAACTACTTGTATCAACCATGTTCTCAACATGTAGCTCAACCAAAATCCCTCATCAATTTCATCATCCAAATCTAATTTGTAGCTCTGTAATAGACCTGGTGCATATGATCACATTTCTACAAACCTTCCTTAACTTTAACAACAAGAGACTAACATTTTCATCAAACGTTTCTTTAGTCTCACATGCCTAGTTTTGGATTAGTCAACAACCCTAACTTGAAGTAATCATAAATTTGAACCTGTAAAGTATAAATATCTAAAATGGATACACAATGTTCTTCAGTGTGTTTTATGCAATTCCTCCAGGTTTCACTACTTGGAACCTCTCAGAAAATGAGTTACAGCACAAATGGCATACCTTGTTGAATTCTGGCTTATTCTAGAGAGCGACCTTGTAGAGCGTGCCCCACATGAAATATTTGTTGAATTGATTTGAAACTATTATACAACATACTAAAGACTGTAAACTAACCAACGCATTTTTTATCACTGAATTTGGATCTGTTATGAAGAGGTTATGGCGTTTTTACGTGAAACACCTGTTTTTGACTAGTTTCAAGACTACCCACAAACCCTATTTTCCACGGAGTGTAACTCCCAAAATACAACGACCCACAAGATGAATTTTTTACCACAGATACTTGGTTATGTTTTCTCAACGACATAGAAATTTCACAATCTGAATCATCATAGAAAAAACGTTATAGAGAAAATGGTGATATGACCTGTAAATAACATACCTTAGAAAGCACCATCAAAAGAATTTATCCTTCCTTGTATTTTGGCCTTCTTTTCTTCACCTTCCCTCATAAATTCGTCTTAGATATCCTTGGTTACCTCAGACACCTATATATATTCAATATGCTCAAGTGTGATTAAAATGAGAGAGTCTTGCCTCTTATTTATACTCTCCAAGTAGCTTCCTTAAAAACATCTTCTAGGTCACTTGGCCCACTTTCCTTATTTTAGGGTTAACCCACTTCTAATTTCACCATTAAATTTACTATTGAAATAATTTATTTTGTATTCACTTTGAATTATAATACACTCACCACTTCACTTTATTATTTACCTTTTAAAATCTCTTAAACCACTTTGACTACTTTGAGCTTTTGGGGCTTCTAGATGACATATGAGGGTCCTCCAACTTCGTAAGGCCATAAATCTCAAACCGTGAGGAGTTATGTGACATACCACCAGAAATGGAATGACATGTACTATCCATATAAAATACTATTACCTTCAAATATAAGAAAAATCATACCATTATCCATCAAACAAACTTGGGTCCATTACCCAAACTTGGGTTCTCCAACTTCACATGGTCATAACTCCCTAACCATGAGGAGTTATGTGAAATTTTACATACCACTGGAAATGGCATGACAAGCACTATCC
>JASDQU010735160.1:55514-68569 GCA_032191745.1 Picea mariana
AATTGGGTCTAGCTCAAGTGTCAGAGAGGACAATTTCGTATCTACCCCACCTAGGACCAATCTGCACTTTTGACATGTTTTATTTTCATGAGAAGACTATTGATTAGGACTCTTCATGAGTTAATTTTTTATTGGGGATGGAAAGGTAACAACAATCTCATTCTAGCACATATTTTTGTGTGTAACCTTTAACCAAAATTTTGGTTGGTAACCTACCCAAAGTACTCAATTGTTAACCTAGTGGAAATCTGTTGGTAACCAAGAGAGAATCTATTACATCTCTCTCTCTGTCTCTACACCCCCAACTCCGTCCACTTGCTGCTCTTTCTCTCTAGAGGAAAACCATGATAGTTTGGTCATTGTTCTACTATTTTTCTTTCATTTTAAAGTAATTATTTTGTTAGTTAATGTTTAAAATACATATAGTTTATAAGTTTCACCTTTCCATATAAATTTCAAGAATCTATTTGAATATTTTTGACACAAGAACAAAGCTACATTAATCATTCAACACATAATAACATATCAGATCCATTGACTAGTAAGGCATAAAGTTCCATTTGAAGCTCTATTTTTACTAGTTCTGTAGATACCTTATGACACTTTCCTATATCGCTTTGATTTATTCATCATTTGAGATCTTTGGTAATATATAGAAATATAAATTTACCTTTTTTTAGGGATATAGATATTTACAAAATTTTGTGTGTTGGTGTAATTTACTAGTATTGTGGCATTGTTGCTCTTTAAATGAAAAGGAAAAGAGATGAAAGCAATCTTGCAAAAAGGTAGAATTCATTTTGTTATCAAATATAAACAACCATGAGTAAGATGGAATTGAATTGCAAAGAGTGAATATGGCATTGTACTTAACAAAGAATAATCTAGTGTCATATTGTATGATTGTAGTTCAAGAACAAGAATCGATATATGGAACAATTATTTCTTGAGTGCATCATATTTTTTAACACAATTTGGTAGTGTACAAGAGTCTTAAAGAAATATTATTAAAAATAAGAAATCACAAGTGACAAAATCCTTAAAAACTAGGTTCAAAGTGTTTGCTAGCAAACATTTACACTAAGAATCAACACTAAGATTCAAGATATTTTCCATGAATAGAAAGTCTATATTACTTTGTTAATGTTGGTATTTCTATAATGAGTCAATCTATTCATAGATTGATTTCATTTTAGGTAATATTTAATGGTCATTAGCCAAGCTATCAAGATTCCTTAGGTTAGTGAGTCGGGCCAAGCTATGATATATGCTCCCTTAGTTATGGCTTCAAACAAAAATTTCATTCAAAAACTCAATGATTAACATGATTATGTAATTCACGCCAAGTTTTGCATTTTTCTATGTTCTTCATTTCATACAAGAGAAAAAAATATTCATTGCCAAGAGTCATTTATATTTGGACTAGGTTGACAAAACACATCTTGAAACCATCTAGTGAGACCTAATGGGTAAGTAAATCTCCTCCAATGCTTCACATGTCCTACATATTGTCATGAGTCTTGGTCACATCTCTGTGTAAGACATGAGTGACCTACTTGTGTAGTAAACTGCTCAAAAAGGAACTAGTCTCCCACTTTGGTGGTCTTTTCCAATGTCTTCCACTTTGGTGGTCTTTTCCAATTGTAGAGGCCCTTTGATTAAAGGAATAGTTATAACGAATACTTCATTTTGGATGATAAAGTCTAATTTATTTTAACAATATTTAACTAACTCTAGAGATAATCCAAATGTGAAATGTTCAAACCTTTCGACCTAATATCTCTAATAGACAACTAGTATTAGTCATCACATTACTATTTGTAAAAATTTATATTAGGAATACGAACAACCCTCATACAACATTTGCACCATAAGGAATAAGGAATATATATGAACTATAAGGAATATATATGCTATCTTAGTGGATTGAACCATGTTCAAAGAATATGCACATGCTATTGAGTTAATTTTGGGTAGTTATCCACTCAATGTAGAAATCCCTTAGTTTATAGTACACAAGTAGGTCCCTTTATGTAACTTTAGGTGACCATAAAGTATTTCACAGTTATGTATTTAGTTCAACCATATCCACAACTATCCAACAATTTTTCGTTAAATCTCTCAAGTGATCCAACTATATAATATAACATTTGCACAGTTCATATGTTATATAATATAACATTATCCAATCTGTGATCAGATAAGAGTGCACCACTTCTAGTAAAGCAAGATTTCTTATGTTCTTAGATTAAAGGCATAACAAGTTGTGCACCACTTACTAAAGATTTCTTATGTTATTAGTGGGTGTGTGAGGTTAAGAATAGTGGATCAAACCATAGGGTACTTTTAATATGCACATGCTATTGAGTTATTTTGGGGTAGTTATCCACTCAATGTAGAAATCCCTTATTTTATAGTACACAATTAGGTCCCTTTATGTAACTTTAGGTGAGAATAAAGTATTTCACAGTTATGTATTTAGTTCAACTATATCCACAACTATCCAACAATTTTTCGCTAAATCTCTCAAGTTATCCAACTATATAATATAACATTTTCATAGTTCATATGTTTTATAATATAACATTATCCAATCTGTGACCAGACAAGAGTGCACCACTTAGTAAAGTAAGATTTCTTATGTGCCAATATTAAAGGAATAACAAGTTGTTGTGCACCACTTACTAAATATTTCTCATGTTATTAGTGGGTGTGCGAGGTTATGAATATATATGTGGTCTTAGTGGATTGAACCATGTTCCAAGAATATGCACATGCTATTGAGTTATTTTTGTGTATTTATGCACTCAATGTAGAAATCCCTTAGTTTATAGTACACAATTATGTCCCTTTATGTAACTTTAGGTGACCATATAATTTATTTCGCAGTTATGTATTTAGTTCAACCATATCCACAACTATCCAATATTAAGAGTTTTTGTTTTCTAGAGCCAAAATTCATACGATTTACAATTGTTTTCAAGGTAAAAATAGGTTTTTGACATGGAGTGATATGATGTTTGGTTTACTAATCAACAACAAATAAACTCAAAACTATACCAATCAAGGGAGTTAGGGAGTTTATAGTAAGAAATCCCTTAGTGGAAATATGGTTTCTTTATGTAACAGTTAGGTATAAATCCCTTAGTGGAAATCCCTTAGTTTATAGTAAAATTAGGTCCCTTTATGTATCCCTTAGTGCAAATCCATTAGTTTATAGTAAAATTAGGTCCCTTTGTGTAACTTTAGGTGACCATACAATATTTCACGGTTATGTATTTAGTTCAACTATATCCACAACTATCCAACAATTTGTCCTTAAATCTCTCAAGTGATCCAAATATATAATATAGCATTTTCATAATTCATATGTTATATAATATAACATTATCACAAAAATTACATTTGCTCCACCTCATCTTAATTTATATTAGGAATACAAGCATCCTTCATTTCCATCCCATTTAACATGACAATAAAGGAATTAGTATAAAAACTTAATGACATTTAAGCAATGTTAATGGGAAGTTTAAAGCAATGGCATATAATCCATGTCCACGCAAGAGCTTCACCTCATTGTGATTAAAACATGGGTGTGTGAGGTTATGAAGATTAAACTCTTTGTTTTGGGGATTCTAATGCATTACATTATATGCAGTCTTTGTGGATCCAACCATAGGGAACTTTTAAGGAATCTTAAAAAAATGTTCTAAGACATTTTTTTAGTGGATCCAACCATAGGGAACTTTTAATGAATCCAATTGCTTGTTGTTTTTCTGAATTGATTTCCCTTGGCGAACCCAACTTTATGATTTCAATGAATTATTTGTCTGGGTTTTATTGATTATTATGAAAATATTGTCGTTTTATCTTCTGTCCCTTATCCATTTAGTCATCAGTCTTTGCCTGAGCAGTGGGCCAGGAGTCGAATCGACGGTCGTCACTTCGGTGTTTAAATACCTATACATTCAAATGCCCTGCTTTTCTGTGCATGGATGATGAGTGAAGGATAAAATTTTGTCCTGTTGTCTATCTCTTACTTATATTTTAGTTGATTGATTCATGGTTGAATGTTTAGTCTTTGTGTCTTTTTCTTTGATGTCTATTGTGAATGATAAACCTTTGAGTTGAATGACAGTCCCTTGGCGAACTCAACTTCTGATTCCAATGACTTATGTGTGTGGATTTTATTGATTATTATGAAAATATTATGGTTTTATATTCTGTCACTTATCCCTTTAGTCATCATTCCATTCCTGAGCAGTTGGTCAGGAGCCAAATCAACGATCGTCACTTCGGTGTTTATAGACCTATAGATTCAAATGCCCTTCTTTTCTATGCATGGATGATGAGTGAAGGATAAGAATTTTCCATGATGTATATGGATCCCTTAGTTGTCTTTGAGTTGATTGATTCATGGTTGAATGTCTAGTCTTTGCACCTTCTAATGAGCAAGTACCTCTGTGGCTTGATTGTTTAAAACTTTGATTTATCTCTGCATTTTTAATTGCTTGAACTTGTGTACATCTCTATATTTTTATTGATAAACTCTACATTGTGGATAGATACTAAGGAGTGATGTCGAAATGAGATTCTCCAAACATTCCTCTCAAACTCTCTAGGAATTCTCAAGAAGGAAGAACAAGAACTCCTTCTTCAAATGAGACTCTAAGTGAGCAACAACAATCTCATAAGAGGAGATTTTCAACTGAGTCTATAGATAGATCAACTATAGAACCTACTCAAGCCAATGATATGGATGCAACATTCTTAGATAGGTTGCGGATCAATACTCCTACACCTGAGAATGTAGGGAATAGCTCTGGATAAGAGAATATTTCTGGTAAGTTTCTTAAATTTTGTTTATTTTTGTTGATTTTTTTTGTATTTAAATTTATGTGAGATTAAATATTGAAGTTACTTTCAAATGTGTGTGTAGGAAATCAATTTAGAGTAAGGGCCAATAATGGGAGTGGCTGTCACGAAAATTCAAATGTCAGTGAAGAGGGTGAAGGTAGATTTAGGAGGCCGCGTTATGAAGAAACATAAGATTACATGCCAATGTCCACCTATCCTTCAGTTGTTGGCGATGAACTTCCCTGGGAAGGGAATATTGAAGCAATGACGCTTGAGCGATGCTCAGGTGTTAAAAAAAGGTTGGAAAATGATTTGGTGGTGTTGGAACTCCCTCAGGAGAGAAAACAAAGTTTGCAAATTTTTTTCCATTCAATGGAAAACTTTATGGATGCATATCAGAAGATGGGGCCAACCACTAATAGTTTTTTCGAGCTAATGAGGCAGCAAAAGTCAAAGGTGATGGGTACTGATAAATGGGAGACAGGAAAAAATAGATTTTCAAAAGAAGACGTCATTTCCATGTTCAATTTCAAAGAGGTCCCAAAGAGGAAGATGTTGAAGGTGCAATATTTTAAGCACCCTCACTTTTACGGACATCTGTATAACAGATTTTTGGTGGCATATGGGAAATTTCCATGGAATGATTAGGTTCCACACTATTTTGCAAGACACTTTTTTCTAGAGTTCTTCCTGCACATGCACCCTGATTATACTAGTTTACCGTCCAAATATTATGGGACTGTTAAAGGACATACATATGATCACAAAGGGGCCTATTGAAGTGAGGCATTGTCAAGGTCTCCACAACCTTTAGTACCTCATCCAACAGGGGCATTTGCATAACTTTCAAAGTTACAGGCTACATCAGAAGTTGGAAAAGAGGCCAGGACTACAATCGGGGAAAATTTGGAAGCTATTTTTTATGGTGTTGATGTTGGCATGAAGCGTCAGCGAGTGGAAGCCAATTCTTGGGCCACATTTGTTGATAAAATAGATGCAGACTTAGATGCAATGTCAATAGAAGAAGTTTTGGAGTATGCAAAAAAATTTCAGGATGGTTGGAAGAAGGTCATTCAGAATGATGACCTAAACCGCAGATTGGTATGTGTTCTATTTAGGAAACTTTTTACGCATTTTATGATATTTTACTTCTAGTTCTAGATTTAGATATCCTTGTCTCTATAGAAAAAATCAAGTTCTTCTTGCCATGAATTGCAGTTTGGATATATGTTAAACAAATCTCCATTTGGTAGGGGACTTGATTCAACAAGTCTAAATTTGGATGGATTGAATCGGGTATGTTTTTTCTAATAGTTGTTCAATCTCTGCTCTTTTGAATAAGAGATCAACAACGTTTATAATTTTATATAATTGTGAACACAATTAATCCTAGATTTAGTTCTTAGTTGTGTTGTTCACAACTTTCTATTCCATCTTCTAATACTTGGGTTGGATTGTCTCAATTCTCATTGGGAGAGCTTGAAGAGGGTGGGACTTCACAGGTATAATTTAATGTCTTAAAATCATTTAAATTTAATATGTTATAATCACTTAAATATAATTTTTTAAATTTTCAAATTTGAAATGTGTTATATAGGCTAATGTGAAGAAGAGAGTACCTGAGGGTGTTCTCGGAAGGGAGATTGGAATTGAGGAAGTACCCAGATTAGGGAAGGATGTGTCCATTCAAGATGATTCATAAATGTATGTTCTTAACTTTTATCAAATTTTTAGTTTATCCTTTCCTATTCAATGCTTTGAACAATTATTTTGAAATATATAGAAACCCTAGATAAGTTTTTTGTTGTCTTAAATGGTGTACATTCAAACTTATTTAAGGTTAGATCATGATGAAGACTTAATTTTGAACTTGAATATGTTTGAATATTTGAGAACACATTCTATCCCACATTAGAAAAGAGAAAGTTTCTAAATTTTCCTTGATTGCATTCCTTGCTTTCTTGTCCAAGAATGGCATAGTATGGACAAATTTGTGTTTTCTACATACAACAAAGTGAATTCCTTCATGTACATGCAAGATTATATGAGAACATCTATTCCACCGAAGAAATAGAAGATAAGTATTTTTGGGAAGAATGGTTTTTAAAATGGAGATTTGTGAACTTTTTTAGATAATAAGTAGCTTTTTGGAAGAATTTCTTAATATGGATATTTATGAGTACTTTAGTTTGAAATGGCATCATGGAATTTGATTATATGACCACTGCAGAATAAGAAGAGAAGTATTTAATTGTTGAGGAGATTAGTATTTTATTATTGTGTAAATATGAACAAATAACATCACCTGGGATGAGAATTACAGAAAGATTTGGGACTTTATTCACAAGGAGAATTTGCTGAAGGATTTTGGACTTTATCCACAAGGAGATAAGTATTTCTTTGGAAGAATGACTTAATATGGAGATTTCTAAATTTTCTTCATACACAGTTCTATATTTATTTTCATATTATTATCTAACTCTAACTCACAATTTATTTTACCAAGAACATAATAACATCACTTGGGATGAGAATTTCACTTGAAGGATTTGGGACCTTATCCACAAGGAGAATTTCACCTGAAGGATTTTGGACCTTATCCACAAGGAGAATTTCACCTGAAGGATTTGAAATTTTATCCCCAAGGAGATAAGTATTTCATTGGAAGAATGACTTAATATGGAGATTTGTGAACTTTCTTCATACACAGTTCTATATTTATTTTCAGATTATTATATAACTCTAATTCAATTTTTTTTTACCAAGAACATAATTTTTCTTTTTAAATTTTTTTAAGATTTTAGATAACATTTACAACTTGTTTAAATCATGTACTTCTAATTGGAGAGTAACTAGATCTTAAATATGTTTAACTGTGGTTGGTTATGTTATTATTACTTATTGTTTATTTAATATTTAGTTACCGTATATATGCTAATATGCATTACTTGTTTTTTTATTATGTTTTTTATTTTTACAGATGTCTAAATTATATTTTGGTGAAAAATATATTTACAATATATTTTGTGGGAAAAAGTATGTTGGGAGGATGACAGTTAACTCTTTTAGTATGTATGTCGATTTTATTTTAATTACAATTTTTGAATTCTGTATTATTTTGCATGTTTGAATTGTAATTTTTTAATTTTTGAAATGTGTTTTTTTTACAGGATTGAATTTCATGTACGAAGTGATCTATCTTAAATCGATGGCTTAGAGTCCAGAATTTTGGAGTTAAATGTCTTAGTTTTTGTTATCATCCTAAAATGGATGTGTAACTTATGTATTTTACAGTCTTACCATTCGGACTTTGATTATAATATATATATATATATATCATAATTTTGGAATTCAAAATAGAAATTTTTATCTCATATTTGATTTTTCATAATTGATGGAAACAAAAGTGGCAAAGTTAACTTGTTATGAACTAATGTTTTGTATATTCTTTTTTTTACAAAGTATTTTAAATTAAGCATCAAACTCTTAAATACTTTTCTGCTATGTATTAATTTAAATGTTTGATTTTATTTTCACCGTGTATTGTCAAAAATCTGAATCTATTGTCAAAAGGTGGAAAATTTAACTAGTAATGAAATAATGTTTTATGTATGTATTGTCAAAAATATGATTCTATTGTCAAAAGGTGGAAAAGTTAACTAGTAATGAAATAATGTTTTCTGTATTCTTTTTTTTACAATGCATTTTAAATTAAGCATCAAACTCTTAAATACTTTTCTGGTATGTATTAATTTAAATGTTTTATTTTATGTTCACTATGTACTGTCAAAAAATGATTCTATTGTCAAAAAGTGGCAAAGTTAACTAGTAATGAAATGTTCAAAATGATGTGACAAAGTGGCAAAAAGTGGCAAAGTTAATGATAAAATAAAATGTTCAAAGTTATGTGACAATAAAATAAAACCTTAAAATGGAAGAGATGATCAACTATTCTTTAATTTGATCATGTATTCATTAAAAAAATGTTAAATCTATAAGAGATATTCACCTAAAGGTTCATATACCCTAACCTAATGCAATATTATTAAAATAAAATAGAAAAAAATACCATTGAAAAAAGTAAGGGTCAATGGAAATAATGGAAATAGTGTTTAACAATTTTTCATTCTTTATATCACTATACCACTATCTTACTACTTCAAGTCAATATAGTTGGAATAGAATTCACCAAATAGTTTGAGTGCTATACCTCTCCAACATTAATAATTGGTTTTACTACATGACATTAAATTTGTGTATAAACTGTTATTTTACTCTACATGAAATTAAATTTATGTATAAATTAATATGGTAAATATAAAACTCATGTTTTTATATAAAGTAATATTGTAAATATAACATTCGTGTTTTCTCTTTGGAAATCATGGTCAAAACTAAAGAAGAAAGTTATATATCTCCATACACCTTAACAATCAAGTAGTTAAGGGAGAATCTCTTATCCTATAAACAACAGAATCTCCTACACAAATATCATGACCTTAAAAATAAATTATTATCATATAAAATAATTGTGACACTTAAAATATTTATAAAGCATTACATCTATATTAATTTTTTTGTTAAATTAAATATAAATTAAAATTGTAAATAATTATATATAATAATTGCGAAACATAAAATGTTTATATCAAAAAACAATTCAATTAAAAAAAATACTTTAAATTAAATTTTTTTAATTAGATGTAGAGGTTAAATTTGATATTGAATCCTTCGTATATATTAGAAGAGGTTACATTAATGTCTCTATCAATGTAATTGGGTATCATAAAGATGTCTTGGTAATCCACATACCTCAAAAAAGAATGATGCCCAATCCATTTGAATAGTCAATGGAATAGAAAGAGCCACGAGGAAGAGTCTCTCAATGGGTGCGCTCCATTCCTAGCATGTGAGATTATATGGCCACTTGTATTACCACTTGAGGACCCACAACATTGTATTGTTTAGCATGTAGCAAGGCAACTCCAAAGTAAATTGAATCCATTGAACATGTGAACACCTGGACATAAAGTCTTACGACTTCATGTGAGAAGGACCCCTTTGTAATTAACATGAATTAATCAACCTACATATAATAGTATATGCTTTCTCAACATGTGTGCCCATTTATGAACATGGGGAAAATCAAAGAGTATGGTTGGAAATTATTGATTTGAAGGGGACGGCTCCATAATACATATATGGGAATGGGTTCAAACATTCTAAAGAAAGTAAACCCCATTGAATGAACTTCATTAAAATATATTTTACTTGTATGAACATGTGATCCATTTTAATCACAAGATGGAATGAGAATTTGATGTCATAAAGGTGCCCTAATACTATGTTTTCTTTAAAAAAGATTAGTCTCATCCAAATGTTAGAAGGGGGCATGCTTAGAAGGATATATGATAATGGGTCTATTAGTTGGATCAGGTACTTAAAGATGTCTCGTAAATATTCCTAGTAGTGAGCATGCCTAAGTTAGGATTAGTTTCATCCCTTGCACTTAAGGATACCTCACTTCTTGACTTGAAAAAAGAACTTCTATTATATAAAATGCATGTCCCTAAAATATTAAGTTCTCCTCTATCCTATATTGAAGTTAGGGTGCACCCCAAGCAGTTCTTGGTTCTTTCACTCTTATACAAATTTAGGTTATAACATACTTGGGCATTGTTATAAGGGAAAAACTCTCTATGGCCAAGGGTGAACCACAACAGACAGGTATGACTGCAGAAATCCACTCAATTCCAACATGTGCTATATAAACTAATGTGCAATACAAGGAATATTCCTACCTCGATCCAATCGTTTGATTTCGTTCCACTGTTGAGAACTTTGACCCAAAGCTTTACACCTGCAAGAAGTTATCAACAAACAAACGATGAAAGTATATAGTGACAATATATAAAATGAGTTAGCACATCAAATAGCACAATCCATTAATAAACATTACAAACATGCCCATGAATAATAGTCATATATTTTAAAGATATCGATAGGACGAGAAAGGAGTATTTCTATTAATTATTGATCAACAAGAGTATCAACATTACAGACTTCCGTTTCAGCACGGTTCGAAACCAAGAAACCATGTTCCTTCCAACTGGGTCTCCACCACATCAATCCTCCACCAAAGGCAAGCTCATAGCAAAGAGGTAATGAAGTCCTCTTGACAATAAAGAAAGATCTTAAGGGTTGAACACTATGTTCAGACTTGAGGGATAAACGGATGCAGACTTAATATGAAGTAATTTCTCCAGAGCAACTTTGATCTTAAAGTTAAATGCTTTCTCTCCCTTTCCATAGCTCGAAATTGTGCTCTTATAGCCTCTAGAATGCAACTGAAGGGTCGAGTCAGAATGTTTCCAGTATATGGAAGGCCAAAGATCAGAGACCTTCTGTCGTGACATGGAAACTCGACCTCATTTTGTATTTTCTGGCACAAATCCTGATATACGTGAGCTGTAGTGGAGAAGCAAGCATATACGCATCTTGCAAAGTAATTAGGGAGCGTATATGTGGAAAAATATATATTTTTGGCTCTGGATTTATCAAAAGGGGGTTGATAAGTTTGCATAGGGAAATGGAAAAAGGCCCTCTATGCAAGATAGAAATGGTGAGGAAAATATTGCTATAACAGATGCCCCCTAATGTGTGAGATTAGAGGAGTATCTGTGATGGCTGAAATACATTATAAATAACCCAGAAGTGGAGTGGTAGAGAACCAGTTGGATGAACTCAATTTTTTCTTTACATTATGTACTAACTTTCCACACATGGCTGCCAAGAATACACTGCAGATCCATGCGGAAAATATACCAACAAGTGTTCATGGTCATGAGTAGGCAAGTATAAATGCGGTTGCATGCCAATAGCTGTCATAGTCATGAACAAGGCCCAATGAAAACAATCTCAAAATCAATATGAAGATATCTGTATACCATGGAGTACAATCTAATCTCCCATGATCGCTGAAGTCAAATAGTTATTGGTCCAATGAAATGGAAAAAATAGCTCAAGAAAGCTTCATCTATAAAGTGATGTCTTCAAGTCTTTAATACAATTCGCCAATGGTGCAAGTCTACATCATGTGAATAAATGAGGTGAGGTCGAACACGATGAGACATCATTTGATTATCGATCATTGAGGTATACCATTAACAAACACAAGACAACCTACCAATGATGAAAGAAGGTATCAAGGCAATGAGTACATCTCTACAAATGTGAATAAAAGAGATGGTGTCGAACACTTGAGAGATCCATTGATTAGGAGACATTGATGTATTCCCATCTGTCGATGGTGAGAGAGCCTACCACTAATGACTACAAGCCTCAAGTTACTCATAAAACTCTAGGTCTCGTATCCAAAATACATGAGATGAAGTTGATAGAAAGAGACCCATTGAAAGGAGAGAATTAAAGCATCTCTCATCAGTCGGCACGAGGAACAAAGCAGGAGCTTCATTATTTGGTGGATATTGTATGAAGAACATGTTCACAAACCAACGACCCTATGCATCTTTTTCATGTGCCAAATGCAAGCGATACATGAAAAAGACCCTCTGAATAGTAGCCAATGATGAAAATTGCTGATAAAGGTGAGGAAACCACCAATAAGGCTAATGTCATCCAAGACACTACACGAATCCCAAAGTGTGAATAGATGTCTTGTCGTCAAACACAAGGGAAACCACCCAATCTACGACCCATGATGAAGTGTCAATTGTTGGGTTCAAGGTGACCTACCAATGATGAAAGAGGACCATGGTGCATCATAAGACAAAAGTAGCATGTGATTCTGAGACAAACTGAGGGTATGGCCGACATGAAAAGTCAATATTTTTTAGGAGTGGCCGACACAGGTTGATAGACTTCCTTTGAAAAAGAGCATGAGATATATGGTGGACTCCAATAGCATAGACTTAATGATGTGACAACTAGATGCAGGAAGAATCCATAATGTTCTCTATAGTGACTGGAAGATTAACTAGTCGGTAGAGAAAACTCTGTAATGAGATCATCTTCCTAAGGCCATGATAAACCCAAAATTATGATGAAACAAGGACTCAATAACTTTTTTCTCTGTTCAAAGGTGACATGATTGCTAACAATTACAGTATAGTACTCCCTTCCCACCTGTCTTTTTTTTTTTTTTTTCATAACAAGTGAATGCTATGATACAGAGGAGG
>JASDQU010735161.1:27711-38681 GCA_032191745.1 Picea mariana
AGGTACATAGTCATAGTCATGCTCTCAATGTGGGAAATGATTGCTTTTATGAAGAGGATATGCTATGGTGTATTGTTTTTAATTTTGAGATTTTAAGTTATAAAATTCTTTTGGATCTACTCTATCTTTCCCCACAATTCTCTATAGATGTTGCATCCCCAAATTTCACATCCATGTAGTCTTTTCTTATCTTATATCCAAAGGTTCGTTGATTTACAATTGTTTTCAAATCTATAATAAGTTTACTATTCTTCATTTATCATTTTCTCCATGATATAGTTCTAATTAAATTTGTGATGAATATAAATTCCGAAATATTTGTATAAAAACACTTCCTCTAGATTATTGTCGTCACATACAAAATATCATAAATGATACTAATCCAAATAAAATATTATTATTATAATATAGTATATCTTCATTAACTCTAGTTGAAATAATACGCATCCAAATGTCTAGCTTCCTATTAGGTTTCATAAGTACTTTATTATAACATTCTCACATTTCATGTATGTTAAGTAATTTACTTCTCTATCATACTTGGTTAGCATAAACACCCATTGAATTAGCGAATAGTGTATCAAATTACATAAGGATATGTATGTGGTCCTTCAAAAAACGATTATGTAGTGTATTGATTAAGTTTTTAATTTATTGTTTTTAGTTATTTTTGTTTATGATTTTGTAGTGTATTAATTAAGTTTTTAATTTATTGTTTTTAGTTATTTTTTTTTGGTTTGTGATTGTTTTTTAAGAATAGTTTGCTCACATCCATTTTTAAGTTTTTTAAGTTGTAGAGTGTACTTTTAATTTTCATTTATAGCATATTAAATTATTATCATTTTGATGTAGTTTTATTTTTTTTTAATGCAGATTCTAAATAGTTTGTATCAAGGAAGTTTTTCACTTTATGGGAAAGATAAGAAACATACATTGCCAAAGGAGAAATGCATAAAGGTCATAGAAGGCTTGTGGAAGCTTATTAGAGCCCATAAGAGAATGGTACTATTCTTCAAGGCAATGTGCATATGTTGAATTGTTGAGTTTTTTTTGGCAACCTAGAAAAAGAACTAATGTGCAATGAAGGAAAAGGAAATTACCAGACTTACAATATAATAAACCGTATTTCCACTACACACTTTGACAACAACTCACTATTTTTAGACAAAAGTTGCTAATCCAATTCCCTTTCCAAGTCTTTTATACACTTTTCATTCCATGCCCTATAACTCTACACTTCTCTCTACAAGTTCTTTATTGTCTCAGCCAACTCTACAAGCTCTGCCATGCTCCCCTGTCCATTGGACCCTAGAATTATAATCTACAACAGACCCACACAGTATTATTCCTAGGAAATACGATATTCTTGTTAACAATACCTTGACACAACATTATCTGGTTGAGTGTTCCCTTGCTCATCAACAATACCTTGTTATTAAAACTCGACCCCTTTTTTCCATTACTAGGATGTTGCATTTCCAAATGTTTTGCTATACCTCTGCACATGCACTATCATGGGTATCAGCACTTTTTCTGAACCAATACTCATCTTTAGCATGTACCTCTAACATCTGGAAATGTTTTTCCAAAATTGACATTATTTGGAAAACTTTCACATTGAGCAATTACATGGTTCATAGAGTCAATTGCCTTTTTTTTTCTTACAGCTTTATAAAACAACTAGATGCTTCCTTGGAGAACTCAATGCTTTTGTCATGTCGTCCTCTATATTACATTTCCAATGGTTGTACCCATGCCTTGTTCCAATTTAAGAGATGAAAGGTATGGCTATCTAAAATCAATAGTTTCACCCTTTTTCCACTTATTTCATTGGAACAATTAATCTCAAAAGTTATATTCTACGAATTGTGGAAAGAAATCTAGTGAGAACCACTATTTTCTAATATCGGGCACTGGTAGTATTCCTAATTGTGAATACACAAATCTCATATTCAGGATCTAAGGCACCTTCCAACTTCTGCATCAATCTAAATTTTCCAACTTTGTCCTTTTGTAATTTCTCAAGACTTGGAATTTTAGCAAAAAAATGTTATCTCCCAAACAAAGAAAAACTGGAAAAAAAACTCCCTCAAGACAACGTTTTCTATATGGATGAGTGTATAAAATGTCAACTAAATAAAAAAATTTGGATTGGTGATTTGATGTCCCTTTTCCTCTAAAAAATTCAAAAATCCCTAAATGTGCCCGGGAATAGTGGATTTTCCCCTGTTTCATCATCTCCACTCCAAACCTTTTTGAATTTCGCTAGAATCCCAACTAGGTATCGTCATGCCTACTTTTTTATCCATCTGTTAAAATTTCACCTTAATATGGGTCTTAGTCATTGAGCACGACCATGATCTTCAAAACCCACTAATTTGCATTTTTTGAAAATTTGAAGAAGAATTAGTGAGTAGCCTTCACTGCCACTCATGTAGCCCTCATCATTGCAGAAATACTCTTTAAATTTCATTTGAATCTGAGTTGAAAAGCTCTTGTTATGGACAAAACAAGATTTTGGCTCTAGAGTTTTCTCCTTCCCTTTCCTCCTCTTTCTCCTCTTTTGCTTCTCTTTCTTGTATCAGTGAATCCTTATCTTTCTTCTTTGTTGACACTATATCTCGTATCAGTGAGTTGGAATCTTTATTCCTTATCAATACTTGCTCCTTTTTTGGTGATCAAATATCTTTCTCTCTAGTCGATACACACCCTTTATCAACGATCAAAGATCTTTTCTCCTCACCAACGTTTCGACACCCAAAACACTTTTCTCCTTTGGAATTTCAACACCCTAATTTTTTTTCTCTTTTGATGTTTCAACGCCCAAAATTCTTTTCTCCTCCGACATTTCATCACTTAAAGAACTTTTCCTTGCCAACGTTTCGGCACCTGAAATACTTTTCATCGTCGACATTTTGGCGTCGAAATCTCTTTTCATCGCCAATGTTTCTGCACAATATCTTCTTTCTTCGCTAACATTTCATCACAAGATCTATTTTCCTTGCTGAAACACTCCTTTATCGGCAGCTCCAAAAGATATTTATTCCCCGACATACACTATATCGGCAACTTAAAAAGATCTTTCTTTGCCAACACACTCCTTTATCGATGACTTGGAAAGAACTTTTTGTGTTGATATGTCGGAAAGCGAAAGTATTTTCTTCATTTATACGCCATGTATCGGCCACAAAAGACTTTCCTTCACCGACACACTCTATATCGGCCACCAAAGGACATTTCGACACTTAGTCAATTTTTCCACGTTTTTGAGCTCATGATTGTTGCAGCTATTGTGGAAAACGCCCAAATCAATTCCTTGGGCTGGATTCAACCTTTCATTGGCCATATCGACCTCTCCAACCAAACACCCTAATTAATCTAAATACGAAGAATGAAAAGATAAATTAGGGGATTCGACCCCATGTTTTATGTTGCTATGTGAAATCGATTTTTCACCCAAATATTCTACATGACTACCATGGATTTGGTGATTCCATCCTCCCTAACCAAAACCCACTTGCTCACTTCATACACTCAACATACCCATGTCAATTTTCGACTAAAATACACCCAAAAATTGGGGATTTTGCTCGATTCCACAAATTTTCCCAACTAATACACAGGTAGCAACTCTATTTGTGTTTTAGCAGACCCCTACAATATGGTGTTGCAGCCTAAGCTCTGATACCAATTGTAACAAACCATGTCTTCTAAACCGATTTAAAAATTTTCTTTGACACAATAAAATTAATAGTAGGTAGCATGTTAATTTGTTCATGCATCTAAAAAAAATTATAAAAACGTGAATGCAACTGTTCGAGCAACCCAACATCATTCAAATATAAATTTACACAATGGAATTTAACCATAACACATCACACAAAACACTTATATATTTGTGAAGAATCATCTGGTTGCATACAAGGGACATTCCTCCCAACCATAGGCTTGTTGTTCATTTTTGTCAATAGCAATCCACCCCTGAGTTGAGGCTATGAATCCATAAGAAATTTCATCCCTCTTGGTTGTCCACTCTCCACATTCAATAGCCCAAAAACCAAGTTTCTACTCCAACAACAATTCCAATCCACCAACTCTCTTTCCCCTCAATATGCACAA
This sequence comes from Picea mariana, assembly GCA_032191745.1. Lineage (NCBI taxonomy): Eukaryota > Viridiplantae > Streptophyta > Pinopsida > Pinales > Pinaceae > Picea > Picea mariana. The sequence goes on from JASDQU010735161.1 coordinate 31,831, forward strand.
CCCAAGGAACAGGATCCCCCTTATATGCCATGCAGTCCCTCAGGCCTTCCCACTTCCCTCTAGGGATCCAGTGAACTCAGTTGGCCAAAAAATATCTTAGCTAGGGACTATAGGAATTATAGTTTCTCTTAGAGTGCTCACATCAGCCTTCTCAAGGCTCTTAAGTCATTTTCTCAATAGGAATATCAGTTACATGCATACAACCTAAATTTGGGCACAAGAATCATCCCTCTCATGGTTGTTCTCAACCACAGTATGGCTAGTGCTCTTTCCCAACACCCAACTCTCCTCTTTCTGCCCAGAATCATCATGTAAGAATTTCCCCAAAAAGACACTCAAATTTCCTTTTCTTCTCATGCAAGCTTGACTCTCACATTTCCCAAAAAGTGGTTGTATTTAGCCAATATTGTCATAAATTGGTGACTTGACTTTTGCCACCTACCATTCTTACATAAATTTAATATATATTTTGATAATTATAAGGGAATAAACATCATAATGAAATGGTTTTGATTAATAGGCATGGGTAACCCCTTGGACCCCCCTTTAGCCCCCTCTCTTGTGAAATCATAGCCCCCCATCGTTACCATCCCGCTCGTATCGGGCCAACGATTATTATTTTTATTAATCATATAAATTTACAAAATACATAGTTCGTCCCTTGGCCTTATTAATCAATACGGGCTCTTAGTCCCAAACATATCGTCTCACCATCCTTAATCACAATTGCACATTACATTGTAATTTACAGGGATTAAAATTGGGGATATTACACACAAAATGTCATAGAAAACTCAAGGAAGGTAATGTGCACCACTTGAGGATTTAGGGAGGTGGATTTTCAAGCCTATCAAGTGAAGTGATGTGCGTGATGTGTGACCCCTCACCCTTCATTATTGACACCCATCGAATTGTGGGTGAGTTCATTAAATACAAATTTAAACTTTAAATTGGCCAAAATTATAGGAATAAGGTCGAATTAAGATTTGATATAGAAATAAATTGGGTAGTGGAGAAAGCCATGAAAAGTGTCGCTTAAGAATGAAAATGAGTCATTATGCAGTAGTTGGGAAGCTAAACTTACAACCCAAGGATGGAAGTGATGCACATCCCTCATCCCTCATGGTCAAGACCCAATAAAGACCAAAAGGGATCCCTAAAGGTAATGCTCATTGATTGAGGAAATAAGGAGATAGATTTGTATGCCCAGCTAGTGTAGTGATGCGCAGTAGCCTAGCAGACATCAACTGGCCCCAACAAAATCCTCAAAGCTTTCTCGAGGAAAATGTACTTGAGTTAAGATTCTAAGTAAGTTTTGTTTGGCATCTTGAAAGGCAAACAAATGCCTAGGGCATTAGGGGAGCTCACTAAAACCTCAAGAAAATGACTTGAATTGTATATTATTAATAAACGTGAAACTAAAACTATGGTGCAAAAGAACTCAAGGGTTCAATAATATGCTTGAGTTTCCCTCATGAATTTATCACATAAACATTGCATTTCCCTTGCCTAATCTTATTAAACACAATGGAAGAAATCCAAAGCATGCACTTGCATTTCACCACTTTTATTGTATATGGATTTTTGTATGGCTAATCTTCATAAATATTCCAAAGAGGCTTCTCTCTCACAAGTTTGTTCATAGCTTCATCACACATGTGACGATATCTTTGTTATTATTTCAATTTGATTTTTCCATGTTGATGTGAAGTTTAGGAACAGATTTGTTGTATGCAAGGAATATTGTGGACGATTGCATATATACAACTTGCATATTGAAAGAGGAAGAGAACATTTAAAGGAAGATAATGTAGTTAAGCAACTAAAGAAAAGAACCGATAACCCTCAGCAAACAAGACTAGGAAATGGACACCAGATTGAAGATGATTCCCAAGGATGCACAAGTCCCATGGTTTAAAAAAGAGAGACCTATAACTTGCAAGTCATCAATGTGTAATGCATGAGGCAAGCCAATTTACATTACTGCCAAAAGTAATGGGGGCATTATTTGTCTTGTAAGCATACAAAGACAAATTGTTGGTTAATGTAAGTTAAGGAAAATTGTACAATATTTAATATTTTTATTTAAGAATATCCTCATCATCTAATGGAGGATGAAGAAAAAACTATGTAATGCTAGAAATCCAAGTAATCTAGGAAGGCCAAAAGTTTAGAACCTACAAGGCTAAGAGTCAAGGAACTAAAAGGCCAAGAGTCAATGGAAAATCTTATAAATATAGTCATTTCATTCATGAAAAGGGATCTCTTCTTGTAATTGTAAGATATATTCATATGTTAATAAGAGATGTTATTAGCTTGTGCATTTATACTCTTGCAAAGTTATCATTGGTTGTAGACTATTATCACCTTTCACAGTTTTCTTGAAGCTTTTAAGAATGAATTTTGCAATTTGTAGACTATGATCATGTTTATGATTTATATTCTTACTTATTTTATGCAATGTTTAAAATTGATGTGAAGCAAGCTATCTCTCGGCAACTTGTAGGCTATCCTTGGTTTCTCACATTTTCTTTGGGGTTTGTGTAGGCTATGGTTGGTGGATTATTCCCTGTGTTGTTTGTATTTCTCGCTTTGTTTCATGTCAATCGATCCTTAAATGCTCATAGCTAGGATTATGGTAGTTGTTAGATTAGTTTCATTTTTAATTAGCATTCATAGCTACATTTCATTTAGTTCATAAACTCAAGTTGTGGCATTCGATTCATAACTAGAGGGTCTACCATTTCAACGGAGAAAGGTTTAATTGGGCCCTTTTGGTGGGTGAACTTGTGAGGTTTATAGTAGATATTTTCCCATGTCAATACATGAGTTACAGAAAACTTGATGCAAAAAGATTTTTCATATAAGGGTCTACTAAACTTCAAAAAGAACTTAAAAGTAGGCATACCTTGTGTTCCAATCCAAGATACATGTTATCTTTTATTTATGACACTTTTTACAAGGCTTTTATATCAATGTATTGGCTTTTGTTTATCATAATTAGTTAACCAAAGAATGCCTGTTAAAGGGAAATATATCCTATGATGACTCTACCATTTATGTTATCCCCATATTTAACTCTAAAGTAAAATATGAGATAAGGCTTATCAACTTATGGTTCATTGGTATGAGGGGGTATGACCAACATGCCACCACAGATCTCCTTTTATGTTAATTGAACTCATTTTCATCTCCAATATAATCACTACTAGACTTATCCTAGTAGCATGCATCATGCCAATTTTTTGTGACAATGGATATATATATGTAGCGATGAGCATGACCAATCATATGCCATATAAGCAATAATTGAKGTTTATTCCCCTAGATATTSTCCCACACAGTGTCATGCTCTATGCAACAGAAATATACAATAACAAGAATCAYAACATTGATGCTTCCTACCTCCACACTTGCAAATGAACACTCACTTTGGGTGAATCAAAATACTCATTTAGCATATCCACTTGTGGATTGATCATATCTACACATTGATCAAATTTCAAYGATCCATAGTGGATCATTATATAGTTTTTCATCTATCTTGGTACTATATGGGTGGAATATTTGGAATAATTGGCTTGCGAGACCCATTTTAGCGGYAGGTCCYAGTTCGGAGATTTGGGGTTCGAAACCTTCCAAAGCTACTTTGAGGCATCAAATGACACTTTTTAGGTCAAAACTTTTCAAAAATAGCTTGCAACCTCTTGATACTATTCTACACAYCGAGATCTTTCCAATGGTTAAAAAATCATCTCAATTGGAGTTTGCATGCAGAAGTTATGYATTTTGCAAGTTGACCTACCTTGTTGACCACAATGGTACTAGGTGGATGTCATGTCATCCCCCATTAATCACACATGYRGGGCTAGTAATGTGGGACTTTCAAGAATATTCTAGAYGGTCAAAAACCCTAATAATAATACAGGGTTGAGGCATGCAAAAACCCTAACCCTAGATGGATATCAGGCTATGTTAAACATTGGGCCATCAGGAAGAGAGCRRGTTCCATTCTTTTAKCATTGTACTTGTTCCATAGTTYAGCAGAGCATCTAGGATTGGTATTTGAGAGCATAATATGGGGGAAGAAGATTTTGTAGCAGCCATTTAGGTCATAATGCCAAAGGCAACTCCATAGTGAGTGCCTCATTTTTTGTATTTTCATTTTCACAATTGAAAAAAAAAAGAGTAGAGCATGGGCCTCACCTTCTAGCTAGGTTTTCTCCTGTATCGGGTTTCCTAGGTCATGTCTTATGTTCATTTGTGTGATTGGTGTGTTCATTTTCTTGTTCTTTCATTTTCATATTTCAATTATTTCCATAAATTTGAGCATTAAGATAGTAATAATAAATCTTGGATCTATGGAAACAAATTGAATAACGAAATATTTCATAATATTGCAAGATCTATTGTGACAAATTGTTTTAGTGAAATATCCATGGCAGTTTACAAATCAACCCAATATCTTATTCTGGATGAAACATTATTTTTCATCTTCGCCTTGATACTTCCATGCTTAGAGCCTTATACACGACAAAACTTTCCTCCATGAACATTCTTATTCAAGGATTCTAGACACTTTTAAAAGGATATGTGCCTAAGAATGGACATTCTTTTTGGAAAAAAATAGAATGAAAAACTAATGGGAGCTCATTTACTTAATACATATGCTATGAGGTATCGATATAGTAATAATTTATTTTCTCATTTTTTATAATTGTATAATTTTCTTGTAATAACCATGAATATTAAATTAAATTAATAACATAATTAAATATTTTTTATGTGGAATTGAGAATATCTCGAAATTGATCTTCATCACAAGCTCAACTGGAATTATAGCATTGAGAAAAGAACAATTGGAGGGTGGAAAGCTTATTATAGACTTGAAAATAGTTGTAAATCAACGCACCTTTGGTTATGGGATAAGAAGAAACTCCTCTTTGAGACTCTCGTCACCCCTGTTAGTTGTAAATTTTGGGGTTGCAACATCTCTAAAGAATCGTGGAGAAAGATAAAGAAAATTCAAAATTKTTTTATAACTTATAATCTAAAAATCAAAGGAAATATACTTTATCCTATCATACTCAGAGAAGCAAGTATTTCCCCCATTGAGAGCATGGCCATGAATAGGTACCTAATGTACAAGAACAAGATAAACAACATGGAAGACAGCAAGCTTCCTAAGATTTTTTCAAACTCCAGTCAAAATCACTTCTGGCTCAACTGGGGTTGGCATAAAGATGCCAAGTCTTGGCCAAATCATTGGGGAACAAAGGAAGAGGTCACTCTATAGAATATGATAATATTAAAAATATTATGTCATCTAAATTTAAGGAGAATTTGTGGTACAATTAAGATTTAGAGGATAAAAGAAAATTAAGATACTATATGGAGGTGATTCACCCTAATCTATAAGATCAAAAGTATCTTTTTTTTATTTTAGCGTAAAGAAGAAAATCAACATTGTTAAAATAGGAACAAATTCTCATGAGCTCCATAGTGAAACAAGGCATTGAATAATTCTTAAGACGTCGTGGCATGAAAGAATTTGTCATCTTTGTGACAGTAAGAGGGTTGAAGGTGAAAAGCAATTTCTCTTAGAGTGTCATGTGTACACCCATATTAAATCACAATTTTGAAATATTTGTTACGATATCAACTTTCCTAGCCTTTTAACTCATCAAAACTATGGTGAGTTAGGAACGTTTCTCTTAAAGCTTTCGAGCGCAGAAATAAAATTCTAAAGCAAACCAAATAATTTTCTTACCTTTCTTAAGGTTTGATAAACCAAATTTGATCTCAATGGATATTAACCATCGTCATCGTCATCATCCATGATAAAACAATAATGTTTATTAAATTATATAATATAATCAAATAAAAAAAAATTGTCTAATAAAATAACAATATCATTATAATAATGACACTAATAAACTTTCCCCAAAACTTATGATATCAAGGAGAATATTAAGAATAAAAGATCCATTAATATCTAATATCTTATAATTCTTAAAGGAAAGATCCTAATTAAATATCTATAATCATTAATTCTTAAAGGAAATATCCTAATTAAATATATATAATCATTAACTCTTAGATACATTTATAAAAAATATAGGTTAATAGAAACCATGTAATATTTAATAATAAATAAAAACGATGGAACATGTTAAAAATAGCTCCATAACTATGCATAGAAATCCAATCATAACAAATTACTAAAAATTGAGAAATTATGAAAAATAGGTGGAAGATAAAAACATTTGATAAATAAATTAAAAAAAATGCATAGATTGATATTGTATGGTGAAAGAGAAAGAACCCATGGGTAATATATTCTCTTATATTTTTTATCATACTCCTAAACACTAACCTAGAAGGTATTCCTGAGAACTTCTTCACATTTTTTTAGATAGTACTTACTGAAAACATGTTGGTGTTGATTACAACACCAAGTTCAAAAGGGACATCAAGTGTGACATGAAACATAGGTAATTATCTTAGGAAATTGACACCAAGACCTCCTACATGAAGTTCAAAGCGTTCAACCACTTGAACTAGTCAATATGGTTAATAATTAACCTTATTTATGAAATCAGTGATCCTATTTAATCATAATAAATCTTTCATTAACTCTAATTTATCATAATTAATCCCAACCAAACCTTATGAATCATAGCATGATAATAATGCCATATATTTTTATATTGATATTAATATTATTATATTTAACATATTATTATTATTTATTAAAATAATATTCATAGTAATAATATCTTAATATAAACTCCATTGGGTCTTGGTCTAGTGGCAACTTAGAGTGGATGTTGTGACAATGACACATGTTC
>JASDQU010735162.1:17046-36159 GCA_032191745.1 Picea mariana
CCTAAAAACGCTCCCGCTTCACTCCGCGCTCTAGCAACATTGCCCTAAATGTGCCTCCCCAAGTGCTGCGTCCTCAATACCCTGCCTTCCTCTCAACTGGGTCGGAAGGAAATCTCTGGATTCTCCCCGGTCGGGACAGGCTAAACCTCTGAGTCTCCCAACACTTGCACCCTCACCTTGATAAAGTGCGCACTAGCTGTATGAACCTGTAAAATTGCTATTGCAAAACGATGAAAGATCTGGATGATCTTCCTGGTGACTAGGGTGTGTCTCTCAACACCGAAATCAACCCACTGGTGTCTTCCTCCTGGAATCCACATTCTCCACTGATTCGCCTGAACCCGTGTTTTCTCCTCAGAGCTCAAATGTCAAATCATAAATTGTGATAATGATGAATTAGGTTGCTTTTTCCCTTCATATACCCACTCAAACCCTAATTCTTTGTTGACCTCTCATTCAACTCCTTCACTTAGGCGCCCCTCTATTTTTAGCTTAATTCACTTAAAAGGCACGTTTCCCACTTTTCACTTAATGTCACTTTCGAAATATATCATTCCCTAGTAAAATGACACCAAATGACCATGTTTCCCCTGTTTCTCCCTAGCTATAGTCTAAAAGGGGATATTTAGACTACTGAGCCATCCTCTTTGGAGCTCCTACTCGGAAAGGGACATTACAGTCCTCCCTTCTTGAGATTACTTGTCCTCAAGCAACATCAATCCAGGGTGTTGCAAAGTCTGCTCACTCTCCCAAATAATATCCTCTACTGGAAGCCGCCTCCATCTGACTAAACACTCCCTGATGACCCTGCTCCTCAATCTTCGCTCTCTGAACTCCAATACCTCCTCAGGAACTAACTCCAACCACCCTTCCTCAGCAAAAGGTGGAAGCTCCTCTGAAGTGCTGATGAATTGTCCCACGTCTTTCTTAAGACAAGAACCGTGGAACACGTGAATCCGGCTCCCCTCTGGTAGCTCTAGCTCATAGGCCACTTCGCCTACCATGCGTATGACCCTGTAAGGCCCATAGAACTTGGGCTTGAGCTTCTCTTCCCCTTTCTTCTTCAGAGATGATTTCCTGTATGGTTGTATCCTCAAGAATACTAGATCCCAAACCTCAAAGCCACGCTCTATCCTGTTCCTGCCTGCATTCACCTTTTGTTGATTATGTGCAATCTATAGATTTTCTTTTAGTACCTTGAGAATCTTTTGACTGTCTACTATCCAGTCCTTGGCCTTGGGAGCCCGACTATCTCCAAAAACCAAGTCAATCAAAGTGGGAGCATCATACCCATATAATGCTCTGAATGGGGTCATACCTATGGACATGTGGAAGGTAGTGTTGTAACAATGCTCTCCAAGATGTAACCACCTTACCCAAGCTCTCTATTGTCCACTAACATAGTTCCTCAAGTAGCCCTCTATCCACTTGTTGACTATCTTCGTCTGCCCATCAGTCTGGGGGTGGTAATTGGTGCTGGTTGTCAACTCTGTCCTCACCAATCTGAACAAATCTCGCCAAAATGTGCCGATGAACCGACTGTCTTTATCGCTGACGATGCTCCAGGGCAACTCGTGAAGTCTGAAAACCTCCCTGAAGAATAGCTTTTCCACTTGCACTGTGCTTTAATCTGTAGGAATCGCGTAGAAATGTGCAAACTTGGTCAATCTGTCGACCACTACATATATACAATCCTTACCCTGAGCCTTGGGTAGGCTTGCAATGAAGTCCATGGATATACTTTCCCATTTCTGCCCCAGAATGGGAAGTGGTTGAAGAAACCCTGCTAGAAGTGTCTTCTCTGACTTGTTCTGCTGACCAGTCACACACTCATTGATATGTCTCATTGCATCCTGCTTGAGACCCCTCCAAGAGAATCTCTCTTTGACTTGCCTGTAGGTTTTGAAGAACCCCTGATGGCTTGCTAATGGGGAGTCGTGTACTGCTGCCAATATCTTCTTCTTGAGACCTGACCTTGGCACTAGGTAGACTCGGTCTTTGTAGAAGATGACATCGTCTATGACTCTGTACCTGTCGTCCTGTACCTTCACATCCAATATCTCACAAGCGAACGCGTTCTTGGAATATTCCACTAACAAGTGGGATTTCCAATCTGTTGAAATCTCCATCAAGGAACAAGCTGCTGGTCTCTTAGATAATGCATCTGCCACAATGTTTTTCTTCCCCTTGACATACTCTATGTCAAAATCAAAGGCTTGGACCTTTGTCACCCACTTTTGCTGACACTCGCTGAGATCCTTCTACTCAAGGAAATAATTCAAACTATTATGGTTTGTCTTGACCACAAATTTGCTTCCCACCAAGTACTGTCTGAATTTGGTCAAGGCATGCATGATTGCAAGCATCTCCTTGTCATAGATCAAATACAACGTCTCAGGCTGACTGAGCTTCCTGCTCTCAAATACAATGGGCTGTCTCCCCTGCATCAACACTGCTGTGATCCCCCCTCCTGATGCATCACACTCTAGTATAAACGGTAGTGTGAAATCCGACAATGCTAACACTGGACATGTGCCCATGACTTCCTTCATACGATCAAATGCCTTATGTGAGTCGTCGGTCGAGATGAAGGCCCTCTGTCTAGTGAGGTTGGTGAGTGGTGCCCTCAACTGTGAAAAACCCTTCATGAACCTCCTGTAATAGCTGCATAGCCCAAAGAAACTCCTAAACTCTATCATGTTCTTGGGCGTTGGCCAATCCAAAATGGCCCTGATCTTCTTCTGGTGCACCTGTACCCCCTATGCAGTGATAATGTGTCCCAAGTATAACAGTTCTGTCATGCCAAACTCACACTTTGACTCCTTGACATACAGTGACTATGACTCCATTATGATGAGCACCTCATCCAAATGCCTTAGATGCTCCTGCCATGTCTTGCTGTACACCAAAATGTCGTCGAAGAATACCAATATTGATTTCCTCAAGTGATCTCGGAATATATTGTTCATGCAATACTGAAACATGGTTGGTGCATTGGTTTGCCCAAATGGCATAACCAGGAACGCAAAATGTCCATAGTGGCATCGAAATGTCGTCTTCTTTATATCCTGCTCTCGAATGTTGATCTGATGATATCCAGAGAATAGGTCAATCTTAGAGAAGAAAACTGCTCCATGCAGTTCGTCCATCAACTCATCAATGCGTGAGATAGGATACCGTTTTTTGATGGTTTTCTTGTTCAAAGCGCGGTGATCTATACACATCCTGATGGTACCATCCTTCTTTAGAACTAAGACAACTGAAGAAGCGAATGGGCTGCTGTTGGCTCTGATGTGTCACATCGCTAGCAATTTCTTGATTGCTTTTTCTATCTCATCCTTGAACCTCCTAGGATGACGATAGGGTGTTGTAATCACGGGTTTAACACCCTCCTCCAGCTCAATGGTGTGCTCAAACCCCCTTTCGGGTGGTCTCCCTGGCGAAATCTAACTAAAAAGTTGTTGATGCCGACTCATCAAAGTCCTAATCTCTGTCTGATACTGCTACTGGCCATCTAAATCCCTCCGTGTGGTGATTAAGTACTTTGCTGCATATGCTACTGCCCCATGCTTGAAGATCCTCTCCATCCTCTTTGCCGAAACTGTCCTGGGTGCCCTTGTCGACATGCCCCTTAGTACAATCCTCTTCCCCTCATTGTCTTTTAACCCCATCTCCAAGGTTTGGTAGTTGGTAGAAATCTTGCCCAAGGTGATCAACCACTGGACTCCCAACACCACATTTGTGTCAGATAGGTCAACTACATACAATGTATCTCTCATAGTGTAGTTACCTAACTTCACCTCCAAGTCTGGGACTTAGTCTACACACTCCACTGTGTGGCCATCTACTATTGCAACATCAAACGCCTCAAACTCCTCTGTNCGACTCATCAAAGTCCTAATCTCTGTCTGATACTGCTGCTGGCCATCTAAATCCCTCCGTGTGGTGATTAAGTACTTTGCTGCATATGCTACTGCCCCATGCTTGAAGATCCTCTCCATCCTCTTTGCCGAAAATGTCCTGGGTGCCGTTGTCGACATGCCCCTTAGTACAATCCTCTTCCCCTCATTGTCTTTTAACCCCATCTCCAAGGTTTGGTAGTTGGTAGAAATCTTGCCCAAGGTGATCAACCACTGGACTCCCAACACCACATCTGTGTCAGATAGGTCAACTACATACAATGTATCTCTCATAGTGTAGTTACCTAACTTCACCTCCAAGTCTGGGACTTAGTCTACACACTCCACTGTGTGGCCATCTACTATTGCAACATCAAACGCCTCAAACTCCTCTGTCTGAAGTGATCGCCTCGATACTAATGCAGTGTCAATGAAGTTGTGGGTTGCCCCTCCATCTATCAGGGCAATTGTCCGTTGTCCCTGGATAGTCCCTTTCATCCTGAGCGTGTCATACTTGGGAATAATAGAAAGGGTCGCTATGAATCCTCCCTTTGCTGGTGGTCGTCTCTTAACCTTCTCACGAGGTTGTGGCTCTACCAGTGGTTGGGTCCCTACCAGCGTCGATGGTGTCCTTGGAGGTTGCTCCTCCACATGTGATGGCTCCTCCTTTGTGCTAGTTGGTTCACTGTCCTGTTCTTCCTCATCATTGCCTGATGCCACCTCAATGTAATGGATCTCTCCCTTGCCCATGCACTTGTGGCCGGGGACCCAAGGGTCCTTGCATGTGAAGCATAGCTTCTTCCTCATAAGCTCACGCCTTGTATCATCATCCAACTTTTCCTTACCCTTCCACTCTCTCTGGAATGGTTTCCTCTTCTTCCTCATAAGCTCACGCCTTGTATCATCATCCAACTTTTCCTTACCCTTCCACTCTCTCTGGAATGGTTTCCTATCCTGGTCCTTCTATGGCACAAAGGGTTTGGGAAAAGTTTTGGTTTTTGGCACTAAGTCTGCTAGATCTCTAGTGTGCAGGATGGCATCTTGTAGTGTGTGAGGTCTGTAGGCCTTCACCCATCCACTCAAGGGTTCTGTGAGACCCTCTGTGAAAAGCATGATCAATCTGGGCTCTGAAATATCTGTCACTGCCACGGCTACCCTCTGGAACTTTGTGATGAATGCCTCTGGTGTGCCAGTTTGTCTCAACTGGGCTAAATCTCTGAAATGAATCTCTGGATCCCTCCTGTCAAACCTGTACATGATCCTCTCTGTGAACTCCCTGTAAGAAGTGATGTGACTGTGACCCAACATCACTAGTCCATGATGCCACCACTCATGTGCCTCTCCCTCCAAATGCAGGGTAGTGAAACTGACGGCCTCAATTTCTGTCATCTGGTTGAGCTTGTAGTACATGTCCAGTTTCTGTACCCAAGCTCTGGCAGTGCATTTGGATGATTTGTTGAAAGAAGGTATAGTGAATTTACCTACTTTTTAGATGAAATCTATGTTCTACCCTTGTTGTTGTTGTCCTCCCCTCTGCGATCTCTAGGACGGTTCTTGAGGCTGAGTCCACAATACTCAACGTGTTCCTAAATCACGACTTCCTCCGTAGGCATCCGTGGTCGAAGCTTCCGAGGGATGAAATTGTAAAACTACTTCCAACTTATCAAATTCTCTAAGTGCAATGGTGGACATCTGTGCAAGATCTAAATCCACCTCAAAACAATAGTTAACAATAATGAAGTAGCACAAGCCCTTCTAGTGCTCATACGCTTCATTCAAACATCCTAGGGTTTCACACCCAAGCAACCTGCACGAGGTTAACCTACGAATCCCAGGAACAACGCAACTGAAACACCAACTCCTCCTTGTTAAAATATTGTGTAACTGCAAAGAATATTCTTATCCCCTTTTGTGGATAAAGATAAAATATATTTATTATTGATTAGATTAATCCCCTTTTGTGGATTGATCATGTCGGGCATTGTAATTGACCAAATCCCCTTTTGCGGATTGGTCAAACCCTAATTGTAATAGGCTAAATGAAAAGACGGTCCTAGAATATATTAAAGTGGTTATAACCACCCAGAATGAGAAGTCAGCCCAGCCAGAATATATTAAAGTGGTTATAATCACCCAGAATGAGAAGTCGGCCCTGCTAGTGAAAAGACACCTGTTCAACACCTGTCGGATTGTATAAATAAGAGAGGCCAGTGCCTCATTTGGACACACACTCAACTCACTTATCTAGTGCGCAAGTATTGAAGGAAGTTGCAGTTACCAGTTGTCGGAAGAAGGAAGAGAGAGAGAGAGGCGCATCCTTGGGAGAGGAATTTATGTATTGCTTGGTTCATTGTCTTGGCATTGTATTGGCTATCTATATTAAGGAAGTTTTGCTGGGTTTTCTTCCCCTTGAGGGTTTCCTAGGATAAATGCTTGTGTACTCTTTGTGATTGTGTTTCTCTCAGTGATCCTATCTATGCTCTTGTTATCTAGTAAATTGAAAGTAACCTAATAAGTGTATTCTTATTATTATTTGATATATTATTCATTGGATCAATCCCCATTGTGGATTGATCATGTCGGCTACTTTAAAAGGACCAAATCCCCTTTTGCAGATTGGTCATATTGTAATTGTAAAAGGCAAAAGAAGAAGTCGGCCCCATAATATATCAAAGAGGCCCCGAAACATAATAAAGGTGGTTATAACCACCCAGTTGGAGAAGTCGGCCCTGCTAGTGAAGAGACACTTCACACGTGCCAGTCTTGTATAAATAAGTTTCGGATCTGTAGTTAGAGAAGAAGGAGAGAGAGTCGCGCATATCTGGGAGAGGATCTTCTGCATTAGTTTAAGAGATCTCTTGGCATTGTATTGGCTATCTATAATAAGGAAGTTTTGCTGGGTTTTCTTCCCCTAGAGGGTTTCCCAAGATAAATGCTGTGTCTCTTGTGATTGTGTATTTCTCAGTGATCTTGTATTATGCTATTGTTATCTAATGAAATGCAAAGAACTATAATAATGGCTTAAACATTAACACAACCAAGGTCATATCCTGATGGAACTCTGGTCCCAACGCTGCATACTCTCTCCTATACTCAGAGATATCCTCTACCTGTTTGGTCTGCCTCTGTACTATTGGCTGCTGTACTGTAGCTGGAGGTGCCCTCTGGAAGCTAGGGAATAGTGGACGGGGGATCCTACTCGATGAAGTGTAGGTGCAAGTAGGTGAATGGGGTCTACTTCTTGCCCCTGAGTTCCCTTGTGCTGCATGCGGGGCATGTGTGCCCGGAATGCTCCCTGTAGTCAATCTATCGACCATCTGTGCCAAAGACCGAGTCATGGCTTGTTGAGTAATTACCAAATTGTTAAGAACTTGCATGAAGGTTTCCTCTGGGTCCATGGGTGCTTTGCCACTGCCTTCTGGCCTTTCATACATGTCTCCCATCATCCTCTCTGCCTCATGCTCTGCTCTTCTCTCTGCTTCCCTATGTGCCTCTTCCTCTTCCTCTAAACGTAAGGAAAGGGGGGATAATCTGCCCTAGGTCTCCTCCTTTCCCTACGTCCGTTCTGACATATTCGTCACCTACGTGCTCACGACCCTCTGGGTTCTCTACTGAACTCATCGAAACTTTAGTCACAGGCTGGCAGGACTAAATCTTTGATACCATTGTAATATCCCTAATTCCACAGATCGGAATATATGCCTTAATTGTCGACTACTGGCTGCAGAAACTGATACTCTTTTGGATTTTGGATGCGGTTAAAGGTTTTGCTTTGTGTTTCAATGGTTCTGAATGTGTTTCTTGTGTTTAACAATGTATAATCAAACATGCAATAGATATAAAACACACAACAACTGTGACCAAGTATATTATGAAATATGACTGAAGGTACAAAACCTCATGCGAGGAAATAAAATGAATCTCTCAGCTAGATCAAGACTAGATGGATCTTAGCTGGAATACACACAACAATGCTAAATCAAAATACCCAGAATGAATGATGATGCTGGATCAATGGATGAGCAAGATGAACCGCTGCATGCTACGACAACTCACACGACAACTGCTGCAGGATTGGAATGTTCGCCCTGGTGGCTAAACTCTTTTGATAACCCTGAAATCTATCCCAACTAGGTTGAACTGAAGATCGACCCTCTGCTGATCTCTACAAACCCCGGATGGGATCCCCTGAGGGGTTGCACCAGTGTTACCGGAAGCTCCCCCCCCACTTCGAAGCCCCGAAGCTCGATCCAGGTAGGTGCGTCCAGGAAGCTCGGGCTGAAGCGCGCTTTAGGGCTCTTGAGCACGCTTCCTGCTATTTCCGAAGCGTCCCCCTTCGAAGCGCGCTTAGGAGGGCGCTTCACACACGCTTCCGAGGAAAGCCCACACGCTTCCAAGGGGGAATGCGATGTTTTGGTGTGCAGCTAAGGGTTATTTTGCCTTACTAGTGCTATTTAAAGAGGTCCCCACCCCCTCCATTTCACCCACCCTAGTAATTAATGGTAATGTTATCTTTCATTTTCATCCTTTTACTTAAATTTTTAACATTACCATTAATTGTTTCAGGATGTTTGAGAGTGGTTCCAACCTCATTGGACTTCATATGGAGAAAGTAGAATTTTAGGTCCCATTCAAAATTCAGCAGACTTAATAGTTTTTAGGATTTCAAGATTGGCAAGATTGCAATGTTTCCACTGGATTCTATCATGTATGAGGGTATGAAATTGACATTTAATCAAAAGAACCAAGCCCTTTATGTACCTCGATGTTGGTGGCATTGATTGTTGAACTCTTTTGTCACGACCCCAGTAAAAATGTATCCTTCACTCAAGTATAAACTCTTCTCTTTGTCGTCGTGTCAGGTGACTGAGTGATGTATGTGCACACCAACCTCCGTCTTATATACATATTACAGGTAGAGAGGAGAGTGGTTGAAGGGAAAGACAAAGATGTGGGATGTGTTTCTTGATTATATGGGTTTGAACAACAGTGTTGAGTTGGCATTAGCCAACTTGGATCTTAATGAACTAGTGCTAGAGTCTATCACTTTTGATGATGGTGATCCTCTTGAGGGGTCATCCTCCACATCAACAAATGCACAGATTGCATTGGATATAGGGGAGGAGGAGGAGGAGGATGGACTCATGATTGGCTAGATGGACTCAAGTCAACCACTACCAAGATTGGCTAGAATCTAGATGGTTGATGCTCGAATGATTAATCATTGATGAACTATGTAGTATGGATGCCATTTCCATCTATATTGATGTACAAATATGCATGTTTTCATATATTCTGTAGCTAATTTGTCTTTCTACATATTTTTTTGAATATAAATGCAATATATATATAAAAAATTATATATCTATCTATCTATCTATCTATATATAATAGATGCTTCCCAGACGCTTCGCTTCCGAGGATTTTTGGAAAATGATGCTTCCGACGCTCTCGCTTCCTAAAACGCTCCTGCTTCTGGCAACACTGGGTTGCACCCCTCCTCAGCTCAACTGCTGCGCCCTATTGATTCCATCGTCGAAATCTAGCTGTAACTGTCTCAATCTAAGCGCCCTGGCCTCCTCTGAACTGGGTCAGAAGGGTTTTCCTGGATCTAGTTGGGTGATCTCTCTGGAACCTTGAATGTGCCTCCCCAAGTGTTGCGCCCTCAATCACTGACTAGTGCGCCCTAGATGATTGCTCCATTGGAATCTGGCGAGTAATATCTCAAAAGATGCACCCTGCCTTTCTCTCAACTGGGTCGGAAGGAAATCTCTAGATTTTCCCTGGTCGGGATAGGCTAAACCTCTGAGTCTCCTAGCACTTGCGCCCTCACCTTGATAAAGTGCGCACTAGCTGTTTGAACCTGTAAAACTGCTGCTGCAAAACGATGAAATATTTGGATGATCTTCCCGGTGACTAGGGTGTGTCTCTTAACACCGAAATCAACCCACCAGTGTTTTCCTCCTGGAATCCACAATCTCCACTGATTCGCCTGAACCTATGTTTTCTCCTCAGAACTCAAATGTCAAATCATAAACTGTGATAATGATGAATTAGGTCGCTTTTTCCCTTCATATACTCACTCAAACCCTAATTCTCAGTTGAACTCTATATTTAGCTCCTTCAGTTAGGTGCCCCTCTATTTATAGTTTAATTCACTTAAAAGGCACTTTTCCCACTTTTCACTTAATGCCACTTTCAAAATATAACATTCCCTAGCGAAATGACACCAAATGACCCTATTTCCCCTGTTTCTCTCTGGCTATAGTCTAAAAGGGGATATTTAGACTACTAAGCCATCCTCTCTGGAGCTCCTACTCGGAAAGGGACATTGCACAGAGGTATCCCTAACACTACTAGTTGCATTACTTACCAATAAATTTGAGCAGGTTAAAGTTCATCTGGTTTGAATCCCTCATCTTAGCACTATGTAAAGATAAAGAGCTTTGGAACTGGTGTTTAATAGATCAAGTATTGGCTTACTTTCATCTAAAATGGAATCCACTTCCTCCCTCTGCAATGATATAGTGAGTTAGATAGGAAAACAAAAAACCACTATCATCAGCAGGGATATCCCTATCATGAAGGGGTGCTTTTAGTTAGTGGGAGTTCGTCATTCTTGTAGGGATATAAGGAGGAACATTTTCCCCTCTATATGACTTCTCCTAAATTTTTGCATACTTCTCCATAAATAGGACAATCTTATCTCTCATCATAATAACTACATCTAAGAGTGTTACACCCATAGTCTATTAACATCTGGTTGTACTCTGTGGTCCTGTTGACCTATTTCTTGGTCGTTTGTTGGACATTAATAAATTTATTGTCTTATTTATGATAAAATTTCGTTATATGGAAAATTGCTATACTAATCTGCTTCTCATACTACACCTATCTCATCTTAAGTTCATATCAACTATAGCAAGTTGGATTTTTGGCTGAAATACTCCATTACTCCACTCCTATAAGTAGCGACCATCATTATTTAAGAGGATTTCTCCAAATTGCTGACAAAAGAGATATTTTCCCTCCGGAAATGACTTAGTAGCAAGGTACACATATTATTTCTGTAGTATATGAGATGTACAAATAGCATAAACAATTAATTATAAATGTTTTTATTGAAAGTATGTGAGGATGACCCTCAGTTCTAGCCTTAAAATTGGTGATTAAAGGCTTGTACTGGCACTGCCTCCATCGTGGTATTGAATTTTTTATTATTGATTACATTATTTTGGATATATTTCTGAATGGGAACAACATTACACACACACACACACATGCAGACAAAGAGGCCACGTCAAGGTACAATACCTTACAGTCATCTCATTTACTTCTCCTCAATTACTGTGTGCTTCATAAATATGACAATTTCATCTCTCACCATACTAAGTACATCTCTATGATAAAATTTGGCTATATGGAAAATTCCTATACCAGCCCCTTCTCATTTCACCTTTTTGAGCTCTAACTACATATTGTATTCAAGACAGGACAGGATTACAGAGAAACAAGAATTGAATACACATCTACAATCTGCTGTTATATCCAATGTTTTTTGTGTGAAATCTGTAGTAGCATCAAAATGATGAGTTGTCTGAAAAGTTATCATTCAGATGTCCGTGTTACTATTTTTGATTCTGTGGGTATGTTACCAGAAGGTGCTAATATTGAACAACAGTAAACTTCTATAATTGTGCCCTGAAAATGAATGCCATGACTAATGCAAGAGGAATAAGGGCAGAAGCAATATGAAAAATACTGTGTAAAATGCTTCCTTAATGCTGAGTATGCCTCTATATTTTGTATGGCAGTGCTTGATATGGCCCTGAATCTAACCCTGAATATCTCAATATTCTTAGTGAAAAGGAGAGGCAACAAGGTGGGGTTACAGATGCATGTGGCTGCATGTGGGTTTACTTGACACAGCTACGGACATCTGGAAGAGGCAAGCATGAGCATTATAACCTTTTCTATAGTGCTGATCAGCATCCTGAACCACTCTTGCCTCCAGCAGCAGCCTTAGCACCAACTCTCTGGCCTCAGTTTCATTTACGCTGGGCCTGTCCATTGGAGGCACAAGGTGGAGGACTTGAGACAGAGTGTCGTATGATGGCACAACATTTCACCGAGCTTCAGAAGGTATGTCTGATATCAACCCATCTGTACTGAACAGTCCCAGTAGCTGATGCCATTATGTGACAATGGAAATACGATTTACTGCTCTGATATTTGAATGGTAAAGTGATTCTATGATAAATTTTTCCTCTAGGCCATTTATCTGCTACAAGTTGGTATTTTATTCCTCTGTAAAGTCTTCACCTTCATGTACTGCAGCAGGATCACTTGTTCTGGAGATTGCATTATAAGTTCTGTGTTTTGACATTTACTCACTGGGGATATCAAGAGCATGTCCCTTTTTAGTCAGTCTACTGGATTGCAGAAATGAAGATTGTTTGCGAGCACCATATTTATTTCAAAGCTAGTACATTCACTTTAAGATTGAATTATATACTATGTTTTGTATACATTGGTAGGAAATTGTTGTGAAATAAAAAATATACCATGTAGGAAGAAGTGCCTGGATTCAAAATCCTTTAGATAGTATATATGCTTTTTTCTAGTTCAACCAATACATTAAATTTTCCTGCAGCTTAAACTTAACCATTCTCCTCAAATCTCCAATGTTTGGCTACTGTAGCTAATTTAAAAGAATTAGTTTATGGATTTGCTGTCCCCTTTTCATATCATTAACATACTGGTTTATTCTGTCTAGAAAAGTATTGAATGCATTTCCCTTAATTTCCAGAGATGTACTGAATCCTTAGCAAACCTAGGGATTGTTCAACACAGGTATTCCAACAGAGGACGAACACCCTCAGTAACCACTCACACAACCAGATCAAAGATCAACACACCGATGTTTTGACGTGGTAAAACCCCTACGGGGAAACATCCACGACCCCAACCAACGCAGCCACCTGGAGCAGTTTATTAATGCAAAAGAAAGATATTATAGAGAGATTTTACAAGAGAGTTTTGTTGATGTTTTGGTAGCTGCAGGAGGATCTTTCCCTCCTAGATGACCTTTCTTAGATGCGGAGAAGATTCCGGAAGCAAGATATCCATTGGATAGATGTTGAAATACCCTAGAAGACAAGTCGGCCCAGAAGAATAAAGCATAATGAAAATACACCTGTTCAGAGAAGAAGTCGGCCCAGTCTAGTGGCTAGGAAGACTATAAATAGAGGACGTCTTGGCTTATTTGTACACTCACTCACACTCTCCCAGCTACACAGAAGCAAGGCACAAGTTTGGAGGAGGTGACAGTAGCTGCAGCTGCACAATTTATTCTTGCTTAGTCTTTTTGGTATCTCTCTCTTATGAGCTACTCCTTGAGGAGGTGCACTACCTTTGTATGGTGCTGCTGTTGCAGTTGGGGTGGTATTTTTGGTTAAGCTGGCACTTGTGCTAGGGTTTATCTGATTGGACTTTCTCTGTGAATGAAATCTATCTAAGAAAGGTTGTTGGGATTTTCCTCCATTTGGGGTTTTCCCAGGATAAATCTTGTGTTCTTTTCTGTCTCTTGTTTATGTTGCTACTGCTCAGTACATGATATATATGTTAATGGTAACGAAGTAAAAAAAACACTAGTAACACTAATGCTCTGTACATAAGGAAAATCCAACATGGTTTCAGAGCTGGTTACCTTCAAAACAGTTTGACCATTGGAAGGAAGATCATTACAGTGACATCTTGCAGCTGCAATACTTTGTCAAGCTCGTTGAGCACTATCCCAAGGACGTTGAGAATAATTCCTTCTCAGAGCAGTACACCCTAACCTAGTGCACCCCTTGAAACCCTCAGCGTGTAGTTTGGTGAAGTTTGAAAAATCGAGGTTTTTCAGTGCTAGGGTTTCTACCAGCGAAAATCTCAACCAGTATGAGAGTTGAGGATAGATTGGATGGAGCAGATAACTTCAGATCCTGGAAGAATAGAATACAATTCATTCTAGAAGAGAATGAATTATTGGATCACGTCAAGAATATGCTTCCAGAACCTGAAGACGAAGAATATGCTTCAAGAATATGCTTCCAGAACTGTGTACACGAACGTACACACCCATGTAAATTAGAAGATGAAGAAGAGTATCTCTTATGGAGATTGATTGTGAGGAGCAGAAGGCTCCAAAGATGACCATACAGTTAATTTGACCACTCTAAGATCACCAGGAAGAGTCGGTAGTGCCAGAAGGGCCTACCTAGAAACAATGCAGTAAACAAGCATGTTCTCATACAAATACATGGCATTAATAAGCCATACTATGAAGAGAAGCAGTTGACTCCACTAGTGGCGAGGCAAGCGACCCCACCAAGTACCAGCTCAGAAGGAGCTAGATTTCAGAGGGAGTCAACCCTTAGGATCCAGTAGGGAGGAGCAACCTCCCAACACAATCCATAGGAGATTAGACTTCAGAAGAAGTCAACAGATGCAGCGGAAGCATGTGGCTCCAGAGATCGTATAGACTCAGAGGGAGTCAAGCTTCAGAGGGAGCATACAGATTTAGAGTGAGCCTGATCTTAGAGAGAGTCAGTGGCTTAGAGATTTTCATTCAGAAAGTATTCCTTCTCAGATTCAGAAAGGAGAGAGTGACGTCTTCCAGTACTGATAGACAGGTGCCATCGAAACTTTATAGGCTTCTAGGAGACGTGAGATCTCCTGGGAGGATTCCCTTGTCTCGATAGACCTTGCTGCAGTGATAGAGGAGGCAACCAGTCAGAAGGACTGGGATATAGATTTTTCCTCAGTTTCAGAAACCGCACAAGTTTCCTAGCTATGTGGTGTTGATGAGCAACATCATTGATTCAGATGCTTCCACCATTGAAGAAGCTACTGAGAAGCAGGAACGAAAGGATGCCATGATGGAGGAGTATCAGTCCATCATGAAGAATGATTTGTGAGAAGTGGTTTCGAGACCAGAAGGGAAGTCGGTAGTGAGTCAGTGACTTCCAAGTTGATCTACAAGATCAAGCATGTTGCAGATGGCAACATAGAGATGTACAAAGCTTGATTTGTGGCCTGAGAATTCTCCTAGCAAGAGGGAGAAGTTTATGATGAGACACTGGCTCCGGTAGCTAGAAGAAGTGTACATAGAGCAACCACAAGATACATGAGGAGTCTCATGTCTGCAGATTGAAGAAGGCTTTGTATAGGCCTAAGCAGGCACCCAGGGCATGATATGCCAGATCAAACAGTTATTTGATGGTTTCCCATTGATCCTACATGTGGATGACCTGTTTCTGACAGGAGATGAGAATCTCATAGTTGGGTGCAAGAGGGAGCTCGCTTAAGAGTTCGAGATGAAGGATCTAGGTCTAATGCATTACTTCTTGGGATTGGAAGTGTGGCAGAGATCATAGGAGATTTTTCCTTAGCCAAGGAAAATATACTGTTGAGATAGAGATTCAGGATGATGGACTGCAAGTCCATGACCACACCCATGACGATAAATCTGAAGCTCTTGAGTGACAAATCTTCAGATTTGGTGGATCCCACGATGCATAGACAATTGATTGGATTCTTGATGTATCTGGTTAACACTAGGATAGACATATGCTTTGCAGTGAATACCTTGAATCAACACATGGTTGAACCTAAACAGGTACATTGGATGTCAGCAAAGCATATGTTGAGGTACCTTCATGGTACAATTGGATATGGATTGAGATATGTCTCAAGTGGAGATGTGAAGCTGCAGGGATATATAGATTCTGACTGGGAAGGGAGTGCAATGGATCGGAAGAGTACTTCCGGATGCTGTTTTAGTCTGGGATCAGGAATGATCTAATGGTTGAGCAGGAAGCAGACATCAGTGGCACTCAATACATCTGAAGCAAAGTATATCACAGCAAGTGTGGCAAGCCGTGAAGCAGTGTGGCTTCGGAAGTTGCTAGCTGGGATATTTGATCTAGAATTGGAGCCAACTTTGATACATTGTGACAATCAAAGTTGCATTAAGCTTACCGAGAACCCTGTATTCCATGACATGTCTAAGCATATAGAGATCAAATATCATTACATCCGGGACATGGTGGAGAAAAGAGATGTGGAGCTCCAGTACACATACACGGACGAGCAGATAGCGAACATTCTCACTAAGACCTTGTCAAGAGTGAAGTATGAGTGCTTCAAGTACAAGCTTGCACTGTTGCCGAATGTCCACCCTCGTTGAGAGGGAGGTGTGCTGTTTCTTCTCATGCCGACTAACCCCTCTGGCCAAGGGTTCCCCAGATCAGTCACGTGAGGTAACTGAGGGGGTAATGCACTGTCAGACCTGCTGAGAGAAGAAACATCACACACATAGTTGTAAGACTATGGTGGAGGCTGTGTGACTCCGGACAGTAGTTGTTTGCTACTTCGGTGGATGTGTTCCATTGGCGGAGGTTGTGTGACTCTGGACAGTAGCTTTGTACTACTTCGATGGATGTGTTCCACTGATTGAGGTTGTGTGACTTTGGATAGTAACTGTGTGCTACTTCAGTGGATGTGTTCCACTGGTGGAGGCTGTGTGACTTCGGATAGTAGATGTGTGCTACTTTGGTGGTTGTGTATCATTGGTGGAGACTGTGTGTCTCTGGACAGTAGCTATGTGCTACTACAGTGGATGTGTTCCACTGGCAGTGACTGCGTCACTCCACAATAGTTGTGTACTACTTGGCAGTAGTTGTGATCTATTGGATGACATTGTAGTAGCTGTGTGCTACTAGCTGATTGTCATGGAGATTGCCAGATCATTTGGATGTAGTTGTGTGCTACCATTTGATCGTAGAGAATGTGCCTGATGATTCGAGCTACTCAAGGCATTGTAGCAGCCATATGCCTGCTAGTAGATTGCAGAGTATTCAGTGGGCTACCAGATGAAGACATCGTGAAAGACGCCGCCCTAGCTAAGAGGGAGTGTTGATGTTTTGGTAGCTGCAGGAGGATCTTTCCCTCCTAGATGACCTTTCTTAGATGCAAGAGATCCATTGGACAGATGTTGAAATACACTAGAAGAGAAGTCGACCCAGAAGAATAAAGTATAATGAAAAGACACCTGTCCAAAGAAGAAGTCGACCCAGTCTAGTGGCTAGGAAGACTATAAATAGAGGACATCTTGGCTCATTTGTACACTCACTCACATTCTCCCAGCTACACAGAAGCAAGGTGCAAGTTTGGAGGAGGTGACGCAGTCGCTGCAGCTGCATAGTTTATTCTTTCTCAGTCTTTTTGGTATCTTTCTCTTATGAGCTACTCCTTGAGGAGGTGCACTACCTTTGTATGGTGCTGCTGCTACAACTGGGGTGGTATGTCTGGTTAAGCTAGCACTTGTGCTAGGGTTTTTTTGATTGGACTTGCTTTGTGAACGAAATCTATCTAAGAAAGGTTGATGGGTTTTTCCCAGGATAAATCTCTTGTGTTCTTTTCTGTCTCTTGTTTATGTTGCTACTGCTCAATACATGGTATATATGTTAATGGTAACGAAGTAAAAGAACACTAGTAACACTAATGCTTTGTAAATAAGGAAAATCCAACAAGTTTCTCATAATCGATCATCTGCAAATGAGCCTTCATGCTCTTTAAATAGAGATCATGGACCAATCGGGTGTTCAGCCACGGATCAATGGCCGTTAAGATAGAGGAGAATATGAACCGTCAGATCACTCTATGTCGGGAACATATCGTGACCGTTGGATTTCCTAACTACAAATGCATACTAAAGAAACACACTAAGAAACACACTTTTACCTAATGACACATTAGACCAAGTAGATCTTAACTAACTCTTAAGTGTCTAAATATCCTAACATCCCCCCTTAAGAACAAATTGGGATAGGATTGAAGAATTTACAATAGTGACACAATAGGAGAATGAAGGAGGCATTAGAGCCTATCCCCCCTTGATGACAAGTTCCTGAACTCCTAACATAGATCGAAGTTTGGAAAACTTCGCTTCTGTAAGAGACTTTGTGAAAATGTCTGGAACTTGATCTTCTGTAGGGAAAAAGAACACTTAATAACTTGATCATGAATGAGCGTTTTGATGAAGTGCATGTGTAGCTCGATGTGTTTATTGCGTTGATGTTGAACTGGGTCTTTAACGAGCTTGATGGTACTTTGATTGTCGCACCAAAGGCAGGTTGGATGCTGCTACTGGAATCCGAACTATGAAAGGATCTATCCACAAGTTTTCTTGACTAGCATTTACCGCTGCTCGGTACTCTGCTTCTACTGAAGAAAGTGCAATAGCTTGTTGTTTCTTACAGGCCCAAGTGATAGGTCTTGAACCAAGGCTGAAAACATAACCTGCAGTAGACTTCCGATCATTAGGGTCATCGGCCCAATCTAAATCAGTGAAACTGACCAATAAAGGAGTCCCCCCCTAACTGTAATGTGTCCAGAACTGAACTGTACCACAAACATATTGAAGTATCCTTTTAGTTGCTTTCCAATGGCTTTCATGGGGTGTTTGCATATACCGGGCAACAAGACCGACAATGAAGGAAAGATCAGGGGGAATAGGCTCTAATGCCTCCTTCCTTCTCCTATTTTGTCACTATTGTAAATCCTTCAATCCTATACCAAGTTGTTCTTAAGGGGGGATGTTAGGATATTCAAACACTTAGGAGTTAGTTAAGATCTACTTGGTCTAATGTGTCGTTAGGTAAACGTGTGTTTCTTTAGTATCCATTAGTATGCATTTGTAGTTAGGAAATCTAACGGTCACGATATATTCCCGACATAGAGTGATCCGACGGTTCATATTCTCCTTGATATAAACGACCATTGATCCGTGGCTTAACACCCAATTGGTCCATGATCTCTATTTAAAGAGCATGGAGGGTCATTTGCCGATGATCGATTGTGCGAAACTCTCTTGAAAAATCTCTTCTAATAATAATTTCATTACAATGCGGTTGAAGAAGTCTATAACCTTTGACATCTTCAAAATAACCAACAAATATACAGTTCTCACTTTTAGGCTGCAATGCTTTCCTTTTAATGCAGCTGGTGTTAGTGAAATGCAATTGACAGAGTTTAACTCAACTGTCTGTAGCTATAATTGGCAGTTTTGACTCTGTTGACAGAATTATTGCCGAAATGTAAATTTACTTGGTGAAATGAAATTTACAGAGCTAAACTTAGCTCGCTGTCCCTATACTTGGCGATTTTG